>CP139504.1:19329430-19381838 GCA_021014915.2 Artemisia tridentata subsp. tridentata
GTTAAGTGTATTTTGTGTAAATGATTTTTGTGTTAGATGTATAGAAATGTTATGTTTTATCGTGAGTATTGTCATTTGTCGTTGATCGTGAAAATGTGTTGTCGCGATGGAATTGTTATCTCGAGTTCGGTGTTTACAATATATATATATATATATATATATATATATATATATATATATCTACATTATATATAACAGGAGGCATTACACGTAGATAATACCAGAAAAGTCCACCTCATTGCCATGTAATTGTATTTTTTGCCATGTCATCACATTATGTCCACCTAAGCAATTCTCTCTACATTATTTTCTACAATAATTTCGTGTTTTTTGTCTTTGAAAAAAAAATTATCTGTAGGATTCGAACCTGGATCTTATGATACTTTAGTAACTATCTTTACCACTAGAGCAACTTAATTTTTGAGTTAGATACTACAAAGCCAAAACTATAATGTATTTGAGAAGCTTAATCCAATCCTGCATCTACATTAATCTTCGTATCCCTTCCTTCAAGCAAAAAAACACACAAAACCCTAAAACAAAAATACCGAACCATAAAAAAAACAGAGATTCATTAAAAAAAATAACCTCCATCATCATCTTTACCATTCTTCTTCTACAAAACCGTAAATCAACATCAAAACCTCTTTGTTCTTTCTTATTCTGCAAAAAGGTATGTCGATGATCATACAGTACTAACTCACTCACTCGCATATGATATTGATAGGATCTTCCTATCTTAGAAGCATACATGGTTTATAACAAATAGAATCATCATGAAACCGATCATCATTGTTTGGAAACAAGTATTCCCCAACTTACCTTCCAGGACAACAAGCGTTAATATGATGCTAATGACGTAAAGGTAATATTTTTATTAATTTTCTGTTTCTAATTGCATATGGTTTTATAAATTTGTTATATCATATATATAGAGGCTTTGATTTAATGTAATCTTTTATAGAGATGCTATACTTGCAATCTGAATGTTTTATGTGAACCATATATGCATAATGATAATTAACATATAAACTTGCAAGCTAGCATCCAGATCATTTTGGTTCTAATCTCTCTTGACTATTTCCTCATAATAATCGCGCATCCCGTTTCACAGTCAAACACAATCCGACCCATTAAATAATAATAACATGACCCGTTATCAGTAAGACGGGAATTGGTGCACGCTGCGTGCACTGGCGTTTAATAGAAAAGGTTCGTGAACCTAAGCCATTTATTCTTCAATCAGGTTGCGTGAATTATTAGTTTTTTATAAGTATTACATATAAGATAAAGAACTTCATATATGATATAACACCCTTTAGTTGTTTCATTAATTCAACCTACCGGTTTCTAGCTATCCACATATAAGCGCTCACCGAGGACACGGAAAGGAAGCGTACTTTATGGTTTTTTGAGCGAAGTTTGTTCAAGGCAAAAGGTACTATCTCATGTTGTTATATTTCAGTACATTTAGTATCCCTTAGGTCTTAGGATGGGAATACAACAGCAATATTGATAGACAAGAACATGTATCTGATGCATTTTCGTTTTGATCCATTGTATGCCCAAGTAACAGTTAAGGTTTTGTCGTAGAATTTTGCAGGAACGTAGATTAATAAACCGCCCAAAAAAGACATGGGAACAGTATTTCAAGAAACGCAAGGAAACGCAGGAAACATCAAATGACGCTTTTGAATATTGAGGCATCGGCTGAGTTTACAGGCACCATAAACCGGCTTGATAACAAAAGACGACGGTATGTATTCATCATACATGCTGAAAATTATAATCTAATCGACAAACTAATTGTGTTATGAACAAACTAATGGTTCATGTTTCGGTATGGTTATCACAAAATAAAAGTAGCGTCGCCTTTTTCAGCATGTATGATCATAAATAATCTTACTGCAAAAATCAGTAGTTACGACTTATGACATTTTAATATCACCAAAGGTAACTTCTTGAGGCTTAATCACACTCAATAATACATGATCAACCTCTAGACATTGAAACTTTTGTTAGCAGACAGGTTCGGAAAGCCCTCTAAACGCACATGATGCTTCTTCTCGGGTTTCTTATAGGTATGACATCTGATTTGCGTCAATGGTCTTTATTTGTTATATTAAAATATATAAAACAATTATAATGATGGATCTATGAACTCTATATATCAGATGTGATGATTTCAGATTTTCAGTCCATTCCATAATAAATGGGCCGATTTGGGTTGTGGGCTATTCTTATTAATCAAATGTGTCAATGAATAGGATAAAAGAATAGCTAAAAAGGAAATGGGTTAAATGGGTCGACTGGGTTGAAATTCCCCGATGTTTATTTATCAATTCTTACAGTCTTATAGCTTATTCTGAATTAAAAGAGGTCACTGCAATAACATGGATTAAGTTATTAAGGCGAAAGAGCTTCTTGAACGAAGTTAGGTGCCAGTACATTGTACATCTACTGATTTATGTATTTACGCATTACCAGTTGCTGATGTCCTAAATGAAAATGACATCAACTGGGTCAAAAACTACACAACGACTACCAGGTAATGCCATAATTCTATTGAAATTCTTAGTTTAATTAGTAATATGTGACTATGCGTTTTACATAATGTAACTACCTGATGCCGTGCTACTCATCATTCAAATAGGCATCCTGAATTTAAAATTCTCATAACTGAAGCTATTAGAAATCCAGATGCGACTTTTGTTACTTCAACGAGCATGCTTGTTCCTGATCTTATAAAGGTACTTCTTTCACCTTACAAGTTATAAGTTTATAAATGAAACAAAAGAATCTACGTTTCTAAGAGATTATTTAAGTCTGCACTTTTTGACATTATATATGGAGGATATATAATACATCCCTGATTCCAAGAGAACAACAGAAGTAAGAAAGAAGTTGAACAATCAATGGCACGTGTTGTTATGCTAAAATATATACGTACTTCTATACTAAAATATATCAGTACTCTCGAGCTAATTGTAGAATTCTTATCAAGTTTCTGTTTATTAAGACGAAAGTTTGGAAATGGTTAACTTGGCCTAGCAAGGCATAGTTGTCTGTTACTTGCACCACCATTGTATGTTTCTGAAGGAGGGCAACTTTAGAGCTAATGATCACAACCAACATAATTGTATATCTCAAAAGTAAGAATAAATTGAGAACTTTTTTGATTTGGGCACAAATTGCCACCTCTATGTATGATAATGTCTACATATGGTGAGGTTCAAGAGGGTGTAACTGGAGATAGTTCAAACTCTGCACCTTCTATTCACATGACAGTGACGAAATAGATAGGGAGAGGTAATGGGCAACTTACCATGGATATGTTCTATAGTTTTCAGTTACAATAGTTATGATAGTTTTGAATGTAGACACATTAATTATAGTGTTATGAGAGGTTAACAAATAAGAATGCTTTATCATGTGAATCTGCTTTATTTTTAAAAAAGTGCAGCTCATTTAAAGAATTCTTTTGTGTTTAGTGTACTTATATTTATAGTTCTTCTTATGAACCTACTGTATTTGCAAATCGGTAGCCTTTAAGAATTAAGACCATAGGTATGCTGATGCTTTCAGCTTAAGCACTTTTCAAAATGGTTATTTTGTTTAGGGGATCTTTGTATAGTTTTATGGTATTTAGTGTCTTTACTTGGATTTGGGGTAGTTGAATCAGGATTGTTATCAAGAAACCTTCTAGCAAGTCTGTTAAGAAATGGAAAATGTTGGGAATCATCACGGCTATAAATAAGAAAACAACGATGATTTAGTTACCAGTTAAAAAGAAGTTTGTATTTTTTTCAAACGATAAGGATTCTAACCTGATAAAGAGAAATGGGTGATTGCAGCATTCTATTAATCTAAGTAGAAGCTCAAGGATATTAGCATAGTTATGAAGAACTTTGCCTTGCACCACGAACTGATCAGCTTGGATATGTAATGAAAAGATAAAAATGTATGAGATGCATCATCTACAACAATACATTAATGTGGTCAAAATGCTAATGGACCTTACTTAGATTTCTTGAAAAGGGCATTATATAAATCATGTTAAGCTAATGGACCTTACTTAGATTTCTTGAAAAGGGCATACCAAAAAAAAAAAAAAAAAAAAAAAAAAAAAAAAAAAAAAACTTGAATATCAGTTGGTGGGAGAACAATACTTGCCTGTATATATAAAGAAACTTTGGGATAAATTCATAACTTAAAGAACTTTCACGCTTAAGTATAAAAACGTTGGTACTTAGAAGATTAAATGGTTTAATGGGATTGCATGCGCACCTTCCTTCTTTGTCTATCATATCTTTTGTTTTTCTTAACATGAGTTGCCTTAGAATTGCTTTCACAAGCATTAGCCCTCGCTTATTGCCATTCTCATATGGCATTATCTGATAGTATGAAATAACCAAAATTTGGTAATGATGCCATCCAAACACTATTTCTACATGCATTTCTATTACAGATTTACAGCTCATTAATGAATCTCACATGGTTACTTTCAAAACACCCATCCAAACACTCCCTAATGTCTACTAAATTCTTTAACTGGGTTGAATTTTAGTTGCAACACTTATATTCATGCTTATGCCTATCAATCCTTACTCATTTGAATAAAAATGCAGGTACAACTGAAGCCTTTGACAGATCATCTCAGCATGAGAATAAAAGATTTGGAAGTCCCTGATTATGAAACTCTTCAAGCATGGGAACATGCAAGTGTTGTTGCTCGGGCATCAAATTCCGATCCTAATGCTATTGATACTACTCTAAATGGACAGGGTGGATTGCCAAAGCCGTTTGTTGGAGATATTAAGGTACCCATAAAAACATATATCGTATACACACGCTTGGTTGTGTATATCTGTTTTACGGTGTAGAATTAAACGACTTATTTTTACACTGTTTGATTGTACTGAAATTAATCATTGATGTAAAATGTCACTAGATGATATATGCACAGTCGAGGCAAGTCAGTAACAAAATGAGTGCGTTGGTTAAATACTTAGATGGTGGTTTTTAGCACATGTCAAAATGTTTCAAGTGGGGTTAGGAGCCATCAATGATCTGGATGAACCTTTTTATGATTTAGATGACTATAAACCCAAGTATAATATTCTTGATGAAGATATCAATGAAGAATCTTCAACAGGTTATTTGTTAAAAAATAATTCCATATACGATTTTGTTTGTGAGTGGTGTTTAGAAAATTTAATTTTGAACTTATATATTTGCTTTTTAATTATTTGTTTTTTTATTATTATTTTTTTATTATTATTTTTTTTACATCCATAGGTGAGGATTATCATGATGATGGTCAAGACAAATATACAGCCATGGATGAGGAATAATAAAGAGAGATTTTACGCAAACATAACATGAGTGACAATGAGATGTGGGATGATATGGTTGATATTGATGGAAAAGTACGGGGAACACATGTTTCTAACAGCTACATCGATGCCGAAGTATGGGAAGTCGATTGAGATGCATATAGTGTTAGATATGTATCTTCTGATGATGATATAGCAAGTTTTATTAATGACGGCTCTACTGATTATGAAACGACCGATGATGAGAATAGTGATGATGATATTTGATCAAGCATACAAAGAGTCTCAGAAAATTATGTTTCTTGAGTATTTTTGTTTTAAAGAGTTGCGATTGTTACTATTTTATTTCTAAGATGTCCATAGGATTTATTTTTATTAATAATGAAATTTACATATTTAATTAGTATAAAAAACATGTAGTATTTTTCATTTTTTAAAAATTAAGCATTCATATAAAGTTGCATTATAATTTGTGTAGAAACATGTATACATAATAGCAAAAATACCATCTATAATAGAACACTATACTAAACTAAAAGTAACACAAACATACCATGCACACCATCCTTTATCAAGTATAATCAATTTAACTGTTTCTCCTATATGAGACATTATGTGTAGATTTACATCTAGATTTAAAAAAACTCCATATGCAACCTTTAACATAAGAAAATATATACTACTATATGTAAACAAGTTATAATCTATTGTTAACAAACAATATATCTTAAAAAGTTTATATTATAAAAGTAACAAAATAATGTTAAATATAAAATATAATCCATCCTTGAAATATAACAAACGTTGTAACAACCATTATCAATTTAGTATAAAATTAATATTTAATAAAAAAATACACACTAAAAAGAATATGTATCGGTTTTTAAATTAAAATTTGTTGTACGCTGTAATCAGTATTAACGTTCAATGAAATCAGTACAAACAACTTCCTAACAGTACTAAGTAGCAGTACTAAAAATAAACGAGCAGTACTAACATCAATGCGTATCAGCAGTACAAACGTATCAATAGCAGTATTAAGTACTATAGGCAATACTAATTTTCCTGATTAGCAGTATTACCATACCAGTAGCAGTATAAATCAACTAATACCTTCATTAACATTAAAAAATTTATTGTGGCAGAAAGGATGGAGCAAGCTAATCAGAAGTCTACAACCGTACTGGATATGTTCAGGTTCTTACACGAATGGATCGAAGAGAGGAGATACAAAGGATGCCTCACTGTCAATTTGTTTCACTCTCATACTTATTGATAGTTTTTAAGTTTAAATGACATTCACCAACTTATTTGTTAAATAATTTTCTTATAAGCCAATAAGTAGACATGAAAATATGTCAAATGTATTTGTGTGTTTTACGTTTTCCACAACATTTCGTATCCCTTTATAAAAGTACATTTTACACGGCATTCCCGCAGCAACGCGCGGGTAACCCACTCGTGATTACCTATTTTCTTAATGCAACACTCTATACATATTTAACATGTATTGAAAATGTATATCATATTCATAACCAAACAATCAATGTTTAACCCCCATAATACGATTCATATTCATAACCAAACAATCAATGTTTAACTGTTTATTATAAAAATTACCCGATGAATCAACTATAGTGTTTTTGTTTTTCTTCTTTTTCGTTCCAGTTTCAGTCGTCTTTTTAACGTTTGATCTTGACAGCCTTGCGGAATTTGCAATTCATAATACCTCATACGAATTATGTGCATTATAGCTTTTGAAAAAAAACCACCAGTTTACTATCACATTTAAAAATAGCAAGAATTATCTTTAGCCATTCTTATTTTAAAACATCGTTTCAATTTAAAACAATACAAACAATCAAACAATAAAACACTCAAACAATAATACAATCAAACAATCAAAATTTCAAATAAAAAACATTACAAAATAATATACTAAACAAAATAAAAAACACATAAGATCATTATAATACCTGGGAAAAGGGAAATGTATCCCGGTCCAAAAACAAAACGAACTCCAAAGGCATTTCTATACAAACATAAACCAACATATGTTAATTATAACTATACAATATAGCTGATATCCGTAAATGAATAAATAAAGTTATAACTATACAAGACAACTGATATCCTTACATGACTAAGTTAAAATTTAAATCAACTCATACTAAATATTACATAAATAACAATAGCATAACCATATTTACGTAAATTACAAGTCATGCCCGCCCATTGGGCGGGCTTTGACACTAGTGTATATATATATATATATGAAATGTATCGCGATATTAATAACGATAATAGAAAAGTTTAAATTTCCCCATACAAATGGGCTTTATTAAATGGTAATACAAGATTATCACTAATCATTGAGATTAACTACAAAGGTTTTTCGTAGAATCCTACAAGATCAAACGGTCTCTGGTAAAGACTACTCAAATCCGTTAATGGTTGATAGTTAAACAAAAACTATATTTTACTCAACTCACCATATCTATAATAGTGAAGAGTTGACTAGCCCACAGGAGAATGACTTGTGGTAAAGGCTGTGGTAATCCATTTTTGGTTTTCAATTCACCAAGGTCTACCAAAAGAATTGGCTAGTCCACAACAAACGGCTAATGATAAAGACATATCAAATCCGTTGATAGCTAATAGTTTGCTAAGAACTATTTGTGGACAAAAATGTTTTTCAAGTCCATATAAAGTTTACCCTGATTTCTAAATTTTAATGAACAGATTGTACTGCTAGTTCAATCTAGTTTGTACTGCTGGTTCAAATTTGGTTTCAAACTCTATGATTCACCTCTCTTAGAAGGTTACACATCTGAAAGTGATGAGAGCAGCTTTCACTTAAAATGAATTGATGGAAACTTGTACAAATGGTCATATTGAAAGCTGTTTGGTGAAACTTCTTCCAACCAAGGGGTGGAGATTAATTCAAGTTGATCAGCTTCTGTTAAGATGATTATGTGGCTCAGGGGAGGATATCAATTCGAAATCAGAGATAGGTGTGATATTCATATTGGAGTATTTAATGTTACTGTTATGGTTTTCTTCAAAGGATATAAGTAAAGATTCAAGATTGATGATAAGTGGTTGAAAGAGTTTTCCCCATCTGAAGTTTCGAGTTTAATTCAAGGAAAAACTTACTGATTTGCACTGAAATCATAAGTTTAGGGGAGGATTGTTGGGAATTAAACCAACAGTTAGTACTGTCAGTTGGAAGGTAATACGGCTGAAGCGTTGCTGATGAATACACTAGCCGTACTAAGTGCATTGATACTGCTTATGAAGAAAGTTAGTACAGGTTATTAGATAAAGATAGAAATCGTATGGATAAATATAGAATGGATTGCATGTATATCTTATTTACTTAGAATGATACGATTAGAGTTTTACTTGTATAGGACTCTTTGTGCTATAAAAAGAGATTCTTAGATTAGGGTTATATACGATTCATACACATAAAATATCCCGAAGTACGATCATTGTCATATATTGAAAGAAATCGTTTGGTTAACATCGTGTGTTCTTAATTTACTGTTACATTCATAAACGATAAACAAACAAAATCTTCTAAATACTTTGTGGTAAATTCCGCGTGCCGCATAGTATATATTCAAAGTACCTTCAACACAAATTGTGTGTTTAGATCCGGTCAATCACTGATGACATCGTATTTTGTATTACTAGGTATTATACCAGTGCACGCACAAGGTTTTGAAAAAAAATATATTCTGTATTAATACTGGATATCGTGAATTTAAAATTAATTGCATATAATTATATCATGCATAATTCATTATTTTTTTGGCTCTAAATTTTGAAAAAATGCAAGTACAGAAGAACTATACTGAACATGATTGAGACATACATATACTGAATTTGTATCCAAGCACAATAAAAACATTGCAAAACAAAGCAAAGAAGACAACTTAAACATGAGAATAGCTAATCCAAAAAAATTATAAATCTAATGATCTTGATGACTTCCCAAGCAATAAATCATCCATTGATTCTTTTTGCACCAAAAGAACTCTTCGAGATACTTGAAAAGACCCATTCTTTTGAACTCACTGAGGCTACACATGTTATAAAAGAATTCAGATACACATTTCAAAAATTATTTTGAAATATTTTTGTACTATTTTTTGAAAAAAGTTAAATTAAAATACTATTTTGAGAATTAGCTCATAAATAACACCGTTTTGCTAAGAACTATTTGTATGTTTATTTAAAAACCAGTTGAGATATCTCTGACTACACGGGCTCATAGTATTTTACGTGTAGTAGTTACTAACGGCTTTTCAAATTTTTCCATCTTTTTCTCTTGCAACATACTTAAATACCAGTATTATGTTCTGATTTGCTTGATTGATTCCATTTTGGGTTCTATTATTTTTGAGGGTGCTATTGACTCACTTGTAGGAGTAAATATACAAGTATTTCTATCACATGCAGAAGTATGGACATATTTAAAGATATGAGAAATTGTGAGATTATTCTAATTCTAACATATTAAGTGATAATATTAGGAAATTGTATATTCAATAAATTACTTTGGTTTAAACTTTAGTTATTTTCTTATATAACCTGTGTTGAACACTGGTTATGAACTAGTTGAAACTCAAAACCGACAAAACGTGATTAGCCAACTAATTTTTACAATGACAATTGACAAGTATATTAAAGTAACTTGTACTTTGTAACTACTGTACAAGTTTTTGAACGATGAATACGGTTCAGAAGTGAGGCAAAGATGCCGACCACTATAATTTCACATAAGCTTCACAATGGAATTTAATTTCACATGTTCCAAGAATGTTAAACGGAAATCTAGTATTGATTCACGAGTGATATGTAACTGTCCCCTGTAATGAGAGAATTTTGTAATGAGAGAATTTTAATTAATAATGCTACTCTAACAAATTATTATCAATTTGGTTGCGTCTATATCCAATGATTTTTTTTTGTTGCTTATAATCAATTTTTTTTTTATATTATAAAATCCAGCAACAAAACTCTTAATGTCCATTAACACTAATCTTCAATTTTGGGGAGAAAAATCAAAATAGGATAATGAATAAAATTTATGTCCATTAATTAGCATCAATCTTTAAAGAGCATGTTACAGCGACATGCAGGGACGGACCCACTTAAGAGCCGGGTGTGTTACGGGTCACACCCGATTTTATGTCACGAAATGTAAATTATTTATAAAATATGTGTTGTTTGGTATGTACAACCCTGATTTTACATAATAAATTCCTTATAGTGCAACTTTAGTACCTATATATAATCATAACTAAACAATTGTGCAACACCCTTCTATTATTCCTAGGTCCGTCTCTGGCGACATGTATTGAATATTTAAAACTATATATCAGAACATACCTGGTAGTCACAATTTATAGTCGCAATGAGGTGACAAACAAAAAGGACCTAAGCACAAAAACCCACACTTCCAAGAACTAGAAACAAGCTATTGCAGACACAAGCCATATGGCCAAAGAGAAAGGATGTTGGCATAAAACCAGTCATGCGGGACCTCCAGAAATAATAATAGATGCAGTAATTGTTGTAATATGTGAATCATACAAATACTATAAACACATAAACATCACAAGTATGTGCAACGGAAAGATCTACAATAACATGTAAATTAATTAACTAAATAATAAATAGATGCGTACCTTTTGTGCACTATCAAGAACAAGGTATAAACCCTAATTAGGGTTTATGTGGATCGACTACACCTTAGTCGAATAGGGTAAGTAACAACAAGCTAAAGTAAGCTTGTACTCCGTTCTTGTACACACGTATTACTAGCGTCTCAATGTGAAAAGCTAGGTTCATGTATCACAAATAAAAACATCACAACACCTAGGGTTTGATGTTCTTGATAATACATGATCGAATCCACTATATACACATCACTGTTCGAATCTAATAGGAATGTAAAAGAATAATATCATGCGCATGCAATATTACACGTATCATCACATGCACATGCATAGTAAACCATTATTCCTATACTGTTTGTGATTGTTGTCAGTGGGCAAAAGAAAAAGTGAACCGATTTAATAATCAATCGGTTAGGGATATGTGTTATACATGTCGATCATATGGAGCTATTTAGGGGTTTATATACACTCCAAACTTGCTCTCCAAGTTTGAGTCCAACACCACCTCAAGTTCCAAAAATCGACATTCAACCCCCTCCACTTTCCTTGTTCGACCATATGAATATTTGTGATTTAATAATTAATCATAAATCATTATATTAATTATTAATACATTGAGACTCATACGTAATGTGTGCAATCCCGAAGTCTCGTGTTCGAAACCGGACATACAAATATTAATTTATATCCACAAACTCTAACAGCTCCCACTTGGATATTCATTAATATCGTAATGACATGGGCTAGTCTAGCTTAACAGATCCCAATGCCCCCAGATCGAACCGAGTATGGTTTTCCTGAAAAAACCACGTGATGAATTTAATCATCATACTTATCCTTTTGTTGCTAATACCGCGTTAATATGGATATGGATCTTGGTCATTCCATAATTAACAATAGTTTCTCGTTTACACTTAATTGATCAAGATTACCAAAACATCTGAACGTCTTCCAGATAGACTTTGGGCGTGGCCACGCAAACATCTTGTCAATCCTACGAGTGGCCGAGCAGTATTAAACTTCAACACAAAGTTGAAGGAACAAATCCTTTGTTGACTACGAGCGTAACCCTCGAACTTCGCATCACCTCCGAAAATAGCCCTTATAACTACCTTTTACGGATAGCGTTAGACTACCTTACAGAAAATGAGCTACATCCTCGGCAGTCACCTGGTATCTCAAGTCTGAGGATAAATATTCATGATATACTTGATGACGACGATCCATAAAGTATAATCATGTGGTTGGGATAAGTCCTATATTCAATTTATCCAATATGAATATCATGTGACATTGGTGTCTCAACCTTACAGTACATTCTACCAATCCTCACATTTGTCTTAGTTCAATAATATTCCCATATTATTAATCGACAACGGACTATTTAGAATAACATAAGTTATTCACGGATTTAAACATGCAAATATAGGATACAATATTATAAATGATAATAAACGTTATCCGCACTTTATTTCATTAAAATAATATTGCTTAACATCCCTTATCCAAATACTAACTAGATCAAGCATGATAATTCCCATTAATGAATATGCCACAAGTCATGACTACCATACTTGTTGACAAGGCATAAATCAATTAATTTGATCTATTGGAATTTTGAGAATACTTATTTCAAGAATGAAATCTATGTATGTGTGCATCCATCTATCTAGATATTGCCACACAACATTCCATAAATTGCGTGACATCCTCAACCGCGAATTTATGATAATTAAACTACCAAACTTTTGTAGTTAAAGTATTCCAATTCTTTATGTATAATGCAACTATGCTCATATTGAGCACAACTAGTATACATGGTCTCCTAATAAGAATGAGCTCCCACCATGACTAGTATTGAGTGTCATCTCAATCTTACTAGCATCATTGTATCAAACAACAATATGCTCTTTTAAAGTTCCGTAAACTTTCATATCCATCGTGTAATGTTTTGATATCTTCAAATCCTTCAAGATTTGAGCACAATATCAATCAAGCAATAACTTGCCATATGGTTCATATTTAGAATTTTGGAGCAAATCCAGGCTGAGGATGTAAATTCTAAACCATATCCATTACACTTAGTTATCTAATAATTTATAATTAGATACTAATGTTGTCAATCATCTTGCATCCAAGCATGATACAACAAGCAACATGATGTACATGAATAATCCTTTTGTCAACCTTAGATTCATTCATGTCATATCTTTTCAAAGATATGTTCCTATCTAGATCTTCTAATAGAATATCATGTTCTTTTAGAATCAGTTATTTTACCGCTTATGTTTATAATCAAATAAACATATATTTCAAGGTTTTATTTTCTATATGAAGTTTCATTGCAAACTAAGACTTAACATATAAATGTTAACGTCAATGGAATGTTACTTCCTATATGTTATATAACATATATGAAATAAGAAAATAAATACATCACTCCCACTAGCTTTTAGGAATATTAAGAAATATCTTAATTTTAATTATAAATCAAACTAGATTTAATAACTAAAAAATAAGTATATCTTTTAGATGCATGCATTAATCCATTTACAAATGATTTGCACTTTTGTATACTATTAAAGATTATTTGAATTCAAACACTCCTTTCAATTACTTTTCGTCCTCGCTCAAGTAATTATTAAAGAAAGAGTTTTGATATTCTATTATTAACTTCATATAAATGAAACTAATAATGACAATCATAATCTTTATATATTTAATGTACTTAGAAAGAATTTCAATCACATTTAATTGCTTAATTGTGATTGATAATCTTTTCACATATTAAATATGTATACAAATTTGTCCATTATGATTTCTACACAAGAATTTAAATCTCTAGGATTTTCATTTCCTTTGCAGAAATTCATTTCCATTCTACAGTGTTACTATAGAGTCTAAGATTAACTACGTTTCCAAACTAGTTATCTTTTTGGACAGCATCTAATTATTCATAGTATGAGTAATTTGCCAAATAAACATTTGCAATTTATTAACAGACATACCACGATCCTGTAACTCATAACCCTCAACATATTCTACAAATATTTGAGATATCCTTGCGGATCTATGAATAAGAATTCCATCATCTTGAGATTTAACACTAACATGTTAAATCCTCATTATGATTTTTCTAGCGTATTTAGAAGATTATGTATCTTGTAATTTTATCTCATCAAGATAAAACTCCCACTCGCCTTTTGCAATTTATAGATTACCTATAAATGCTTAGCAAATAGAGCAACACAAACTTGTTCTCTTTTGGGACTTTTACAAATACAAATTGACAGTTCCTAATCATTAATTTGTTAATTAACCTACCCAACAAGTAGTTTAACAAATTCTGAACTTCAATTTTAAGACTTAATGTGATTGATCACATTCCATATTAAATGGTGTCTTATTAATCTTCTAGGTTGGAGTCAAATTGAGTATATCTAATTCATACTCAATTTTCTAACCTTGATATCTTTTAGGAAGATTAGAAGATATAATTATCTTTAATCAAACAATTTTTCAAGAGTTTGATTTTCCTAACTGAACATACCATAAACTTATGTATTTCATTAGGATTAATATTGTAAGTTAATCTTACAATATATAAGATAAATATACATATCGTATTGGCTTACCTATTTACCAACTAAATCACTTTAATGGTACAATAGATTTCCAAGCTAATTGCATACTTTATAACATAAGTGCCTTATAGTCCAAGCCACTTAATATCTATGTCTTAACAAAAGACATAAACTGTTATAATCCCAATCTACGTTATAGATCATTGATCAACTCAATGACTTCTTGTATGTCTTAATTAAAAACATAACAAGTTAACATCTTACTTTGTTATAAGTCTTATAGCAATAAAAGACTTCATATTTATATCTTACAATATAAACATGTATAACTAAAGTAATGATGAAATCCACAACTTGGTTTCAATAGTTATTTCAAGTTAATTTATTACTTCATATATTTATGTCATTCCAAGAATACATAAACATCTAAATATGAAGTAGTATAAGATTACTTTATTTATTTATGTCATTACAACAATACATAAATATTTGCATTTGAAGTAGTCTTATTATCATATCGACACTTGTTCTAATAATTATCTAATTTTGGAACTTGTAAATTAACATAGTTTCATTACATCAACGAGACTGATAATAATAAAAGTATGTAATTTACCTTGTTATTAATATCTAGTAATGAAAGTAGATATTAACTCCAAGTGTTCTATAAATTAGAATGTGTATAAAACACATTAGAACATCAATCTCTGACCTTGCAGTCAAGAGATCCCTTTAAATCATATTCCTTTATGTTGTTGCTTGCACACAATAAGATTTCTCCCACTTGTGCATGGAACAACATCATGTATCGAATAAACAACACGTCAATAGTTTGCTTATTTGATCAATATGATTGTGTCATAGATATAAGTAGATATAGAATCACCTCGTCTAGTAAGGAAATGTAAACGACTATCCTTAATACCACAAGTGTCTATAATTGGAAAGTAATCACCTCAAGAAATTCTAGAGATAATCTGAGTTACTGTCAGGATATTTAGATACCAAGACTTGTAGCTCCCACTGAATTTAAGATCACTACATGAACTCATTATTCAGTAATTACAACACAATGCTCCCACTGGCTTTGACAATATTGTAAGTGTTGCATCACCAGTAAAAGCAAATAGCGTGCTGTTTACTTTCCTACACCCTTGATGAATTCCTTACGTAATACTACTAAGGTACTCAAGGAATGTATTCTACTTTGTAAATGATGGAATATCCATCAATGCAATTAACTTGAAAGAATTGGGTATGCAATTTCTTCCTTAGTTAGGTCTACCATCCCCATCATGGTATGTAGCACCTTGAAATGGCTAAAGCATAATAACTAGATCAAATATTCTAGTTTGCCTTTTACCACTTTTGCGGTAATTAGTCTAGTTTCTAATTTAATAACTCCTAACCATGCAATTTCTTTAAGAAATTCGCCATGAGTTATTTCTTAGAATTTAGACGATTCCAATTTTCCTATTATACCTTTCTCACTCATGAAAAGGAATAGGATTAAGTCTTACTCTTCACACGGAAAGCAGACTTGGTTTATTCTTTTCAGTAAAGATTGACTCTATCCAAAGACCCCTAAGGGTGCAGATCAATTTACTACTAAAAGAATGTTCCATATTTACGGTTTTAACGTTGCATTAAATACTTTAAAAGAATTTTCAAAATTCAATTTAGTATTATTGATAATAACTTTTCAAGAAAATTAAACACCCATGGTAAATAAAATTTCACCATTTAATTTTCATTGAAAATTAGGATCCAAATTGACGTCGTTTCATCACATCAGCTTTGGCTGCTAGCAATGAAAGTACTCAATAAGGTAGAGCTGCACTCAATTGCCAATATACAATTGCAATTCCTAGAATCATGGGACTTACATTATATTGCCAACATCAGTTGCAAAATGTAAGCATGTTTCATCCCCAAATCTTTATGCCTTGACGCCGTCCCATCACATTCAGCTTTGGCTGCTAGTGATGAAAGTGCTCAATTAAGTTAACCAACTTAAGAAACTGTAAATTGACGTCGTTCCATCACATTCAGCTTTGGCTGCTAGTGATGAAAGTACTCAATTTACCCTTAGACAACAATCCTTTGAACATCAACATTCAGCTTTGGCTGCTAGTGATGTAGGATGAGGCCTTAGGTGTTTCTTTTTGTAGTTGGTTGGCATATTACTTAAATTTAAGGGTATTTAAATTTTTTTTGATGTATGTTATCAAAAAATATGTACAAAGATGTCATGCATTCATCTTTGTATCATATGTTTTCTACAATAAACAGTTTACTCATTCGTAAGCTCAAATCATCAAAGTTTTTAATTGAGGCGTTGAGCAAATTACAACATCGCCTTAAGATGCTTCGTACTTTTTCATGGTGTACTTGGTAAGTCTATTATTGACGCACAGGCGAGCGGAGGGACGACAGCCGCCGAAGCTGGTTAAAACCGTGCCCCTCTAAGGTCACAATTTAATGTGAACCAACCTTAAACCCACTTTATAGTTTGTCAATAATAGGTCCGCCGCTTCGACCACTTTTGTACAGTCGCATCAATCAACTAAAACTTATGATTTTCTTGCTTAAAACAATTTATGTAGTAAATTATTAAATGCTAGTCTCGCCTGGGAGCAAATTACCGTGCGAAGCGAACCACTGTCGGCACATAAGACTTGGCAATTAAATTGTTTACTACAAAGGTTTCATAGTTATTAGGTCCATTTATTTTTATTTGAAAAATTACCCTCTTTGTTGTTACAATCCATCATAATTAAACACACAAAGAACAAGTAATTTAAAAAATAAATAAATACATAATAACCCATATATGATCATCAACGATATCATATAGCCACATGCAAACATTTTTGATAAATTCTATTAATTATCTATGTGAATTTTCATGTATCTAATCAATAAAACTCCCATTGGTTTTCGAGCTCATTGTACCCAATGGACCACAGACACCAAATAAATTTGGCCGCGTAAGTTTTATTAACTAGATACCACATTGCACATAACCAATTTTAATTAATATATTAGGGTCTTCCCTAATTTAAGATCTATCTTAAAAATCATGTGGCAAATAATTCAATACAAAATCAAACAAACCATTCCATGACAAAATATGCAAGATTTTGTCATGGATCCCATATTGCACATATAATCATGTTAACACATATTATCATGTCAATATATCCTGTACGCAATCTAATTAATTAATGACATCACATACGGTATTCATTAATTAATCCCTAAAAATTGCATGCAATCCTAGGGTTTCTACAAGTTTTAATCAAAAACTAAAACCCTAAATCTTTTAATTAGGTGTCGACCTAATTAAGGTTTACAAAAAAAAAAATTAAACCCTAGATTAATCAATTGCATGTATCTATACAAGATTCAATTTTTAAGGGTTTTTAGTAATTAATTACATGTTAAAAACGCGGCTCATGATGCCACTGTTGGAATATGTGAATCATACAAATACTATAAACACATAAACATCACAAGTATGTGCAGCGGAAAGATCTACAATAACATGTAAATTAATTAACTAAATAATAAATAGATGCGTACCTTTTGTGCACTATCAAGAACAAGGTATAAACCCTAATTAGGGTTTATGTGGATCGACTACACCTTAGTCGAATAGGGTAAGTAACAACAAGCTAAAGTAAGCTTGTACTCCGTTCTTGTACACACGTATTACTAGCGTCTCAATGTGAAAAGCTAGGTTCATGTATCACAAATAAAAACATCACAACACCTAGGGTTTGATGTTCTTGATAATACATGATCGAATCCACTATATACACATCACTGTTCGAATCTAATAGGAATGTAAAAGAATAATATCATGCGCATGCAATATTACACGTATCATCACATGCACATGCATAGTAAACCATTATTCCTATACTGTTTGTGATTGTTGTCAGTGGGCAAAAGAAAAAGTGAACCGATTTAATAATCAATCGGTTAGGGATATGTGTTATACATGTCGATCATATGGAGCTATTTAGGGGTTTATATACACTCCAAACTTGCTCTTCAAGTTTGAGTCCAACACCACCTCAAGTTCCAAAAATCGACATTCAACCCCCTCCACTTTCCTTGTTCGACCATATGAATATTTGTGATTTAATAATTAATCATAAATCATTATATTAATTATTAATACATTGAGACTCATACGTAATGTGTGCAATCCCGAAGTCTCGTGTTCGAAACCGGACATACAAATATTAATTTATATCCACAAACTCTAACAGTAATCATATACAAGCTACATTAATTATCATAAAATATTAAGAAGTTATACAAATTTAGCATGCAATATGGCCAAAGAGAAAGGATGTTGGCATAAAACCAGTCATGTGGGACCTCCAGAAATAATAATAGATGCAGTAATCATATACAAGCTACATTAATTATCATAAAATATTAAGAAGTTATACAAATTTAGGATGCAAGATAACAACAAAGTTTTAGTTCTATATAAACCTTGTTATCAATACACATCGGAAACATAGTACTATTCTAAACATGTGACATACCTGTACACGATAGTATATAACCAAAGAACAATTCATTTCTTTAACCTATATATGTGGGATACAAGGCTGAAATGGTCTTGAATTCTTGATGATTGCTTGGCTTTGTAAAGAAGCTTTCCTTTGCAAATATTTGAAGATTCACACAAAAAGAACAACCCTAGAAGAAAATTTAGCAAGAAAACAAATTCCGCTCAGGTTATATCGTTCCACTTCCGCACCTTTTGTAGGTAATCTCCCTTGGGAAAATTCAGATAACTTGTTGGGTACCTTTGGTCGAAGATATGGAACCGTGTTACATGTTCGTGTTGTCTTTACATTATTTGAGGAGTATCAAAGAAAATGATAAGCCGGTTAAGACATTTTCTAACAAGTTGAGGAGCATCATTGTTGTCCTTAATGAACCGAGCATCCGAAAGCTTAACAATAGTTTTATTTTAGTGGGTCGAAATCTCATTAGTTTTGATAGATCTTATGAGTTAGTGCAAAATTAGCAAACAGTCTTTCAAGATGGAGAAATTTTGGCATTCTTACTACTCTAGAGATCGATTGTCGTGGTTGAAAATTAAAGGTAATGGCTGGTTGTGTTGGGGAAAGTTGTTGTGAATTCATGATCTGACTAAACATATGAAAGAAGTCGAATCAGCTTTTTTAATGTTGAAACATCTTCCTCAAACATGTAGAACATTTCTTATTCAAACAAAGTTAGACCCGAACCCGTTGGACATATGGAAGATATGAAAAGTCTATGGAGCGGGATGATTTCGTCCACAGTTTGCAAGATTCTCCATATCCCGTATCTTGGCGATGGATGATTCATGAAGATAAGTAAAATTAGTATCATCATGAGTCAAGGAAGTTCTTAGGGATTTTAAATCAAATCATCTTTATGATGTTCCGGCCCTTGCAAATGTTTATTAAAATCAGCTCCTCGGGTTGCTTCATGAGATGTCTTTGAGTATGTTCTGTCCTCCAAGTGCAATCAAGTTCCGGAGTCAGGCGTTTGCCAAATATTTTGATCTTCTTGTTAGCTCAAGTTTGAAGGTGCAAGTATGGCTGTCTATTATTTATCTAAAGTTTGTTTTTTAACTTCGTTCTTATCAATAGTTTAATGTATGTATCTGCACAATGCTTCTTTGCAATTGAGTGCTAGCATTCAAGTTGTTTAAGTTCATCTATATACCGTTTCAAAAACAAAAGGTACTTATATGTTGTCCCATGAGATTTTTGTATTTTAATCTATACCATTTGTGTGTTCTGTGTTCGTTATACACCTTTTTTTTTGTGAAGAATTTAAGCTACTCGGGTGTTCAGGTAATTGGTGTCAGGTACAGTTTTTAAGTGATGAAGCAATTGGATGAGGAGATCCTCTATCGAGTACAATCTCATCACAGATTACACGTGAGTTTACTTGGATCTTATCGGTGTATGAAACATGAAAATTCATGATAATGTAATTTTATATTATCTGTTAGTTTTTGATGAAAATTTTATCTCAATTGATTGAGAATCTTTATAAAAAATATATTTGAGATTACAAGTTGACCGGTTTTTCTCGTACCCTGCTCCGACGGGATCGAGTATGTTGTTGTTGTTGACAAGTTGGCCGGTTTAATTTTGAGGTAAATTTTGGTTCATTACTAAGGGTGCGTTTGGTTCGCAAGTGGGAATGGAATTGAATTTGGATTTGGAAAAGGTTTGAAAGATATGGGAAAGATTTGAGAAAAAAGTAGGAGAGAGAAAATATATTATTATATATAATTTGTGGTTGAATAAGTTATAAAATAAGAAAAAGAATAAATAATGTGTGGTTGAAAAAATTTTATCAAATAATTTTTTTTTTATTGGATGGATTGGGAGAAACCCACCAAATTTGGGTGGAATGAAATCTCATTCCTTGATTCCCAAAGTTGTGGGCCCAAAACTAACAAACAAAGTTTTTGTTTCTTCTTTTGGTGATACCCACCCAAAAGAGCGAACCAAACGCACCCTAATTTTGGACATAAAAAACCTACAAGATGATAAATTGGCTAAATCTCAAGTATGAACCTAAAATGTATGAGCCCATATTACATTTGGGCCAGTCAAATGATAACCGATGCCCGAATTTAGAAAGCTATATATTGACCTGCCAATTTCTTTTGTTTTTATTTTATATGAAAAAAGTTGATGCTAAATAACAACATACTTGCAAATTTTCAAATTAAGCAGTACAAACTATTGTAAAGATAGGTTGTAATTTCGTGTAAAAAAATTAAATTTAGGTTCTTGTGTTAGACATTGTGTTGGTGGCAGAATCGGCGGAAAGGTTAAACGATAGACTTGAGCACTGGAGGAAGGCCCTAGAGGACAATGGTCTTCGAGTGAGCAGAGATAAGACTGAATACATGAGATGTGATTTTGGGAGGATTGAGTCAGGCCACCACGAAGATATGGATATTCGTATATGTGACCGGATCCTGCCACCCAAGGAGTCCTTTAGATATTTGGGATCGATGATTCACAGATCAGGGAGGATTGATGAGGACGTAACCCACCGGATTAGAGCTGGGTGGGCAAGATGGAGGGCGGCGTCGGGAGTCCTCTGTGACAGGAACGTCCCATTAAAGCTAAAGGGCAAATTTTATAAGGTGGCGATTAGACCGGCTATGTTGTACGGGTCTGAATGCTGGCCTATCTCAAAAGCCCATTCTAACAGGGTAGAGGTGACGGAACTGAGAATGCTAAGGTGGACTTGCGGTAAGACCTTGATGGACATGATCCCGAACGGAGTTTTCAGAGCTAAGCTTGAGGTCGAGTCTATTATTTCGAAGATGAGAGAAGGAAGGCTAAGGTGGTTCGGCCATGTAAAGAGGAGGCCACAATCAGCACCCGTAAGAAGAGTTGAAATGCTAGTGGTGGACGGGGTGAGAAGGAGGGGTAGACCCAAACTCAGATGGGAGGATAGACTTAAGCTCGACATGCAGGAGCTGCTCTTGTCCGAGGACATGACCTCAGATAGGAAGGCGTGGAGGGATAGAATTAGGATTTGCGGGTAGCTTAGGCTAGGTGTGTTTGGGTTGCTTTGCCTTAGTTTTAGGCCCCGTGCGTTGCCCTGCTTTGCTTTGTTTGGTTGCTTTGCCTTTGCTTTAGGCCCCATGCGTTGCTCTACTGTGCTTTCTCTTGCCTTCTTTGGTCTGCCTGCTTTTTAGGGTCTTGCTCTTTGCTTTTGTACTTTTGTTCCTACTCTGTTTTGGTGCTTGCGTTTCTGTGCTTGCTTGTTTTGCCTGCTCTTTTGTATGCTTGTTGGACGCTATGTTTTCTCGGTTGCCTTTCTGCTTTTGCTCTCCCACGAGCGCACGCGCACACAAGCACTTGCCGGAGGTCTCTTTGGAAGCAGTCTCTCTACCTCCGGGTTTTTTCCTGGGGGTAGGGGTAGGGTCTGTCTACATTCTACCTCCCCCATACCCTGCCTCGGCGGGATTGGGTTTGTTGTTGTTGTTGTTGTTGTTGTTGTGTGTTAGACAATGATTACATGAAAGTAATTTTTTGTCCGCTTACTGCATCAGATATGACATACATTTCAAGATAAACATAAAAAAAAAAAAAAAAAAAAAAATTAGACCGGCCGTGATGGGGATAGATTGGACGTGTTTTCATCCCACTTGGCAACCAAGAATGCATCATGCCTTGCTACACAACTCATGCAAGACGCGTCTGACAGTGTAGTTTGCAAAGACTCGGTCGAAAATAAGACCGAGTCGTGTGAGGAGGTTTGTGTGTAGTGTTTTTATTAAATGATTTTTGTGGAGTATGTTTTTTGATGACCGTGGTCTCCTTATTGCACTAAATTGGTCATGAAAAGGTCGACGATGATTGCGGTCATCCACGGTCACCATTACACTTAATCTTAGAACTCTTATGTCTCCTCTCCTAATGAGAGGTTGAGCGAGAGCATGCCCTCGTCTAGTGAGCTACAAAGGCAAGTGATGCAAATAAGGCATGACAATGACAAGCTCTAAGGTTATTATGTATACATACGAGTAATAATACACCATCTATTTGAAACACACGAACTGAATGTCATTCACCAGATAAAGATGTCTATTAACTTTTTTGTAAAGGATATAAATGACAACATCTTTTATATAATAAAACAAAACCCCTAGTGGGGACTTTTACATTTCAAAAAAATCAAATCATACCTTATTAAGTAATAATCAAATTATTATTATTATTACTAGTTATAATACCCGTGCACGCACGGGGTTTTGACATAAATTATTAATTATGTATTAATACGTAATATTGTGATTTAGGTAACTGCATATGATTATCATATACATAATTCTACTCGTGCACACACTCGATTTTGACATAAATTTCCTTTCATCGGAAAAGTGTTATTTTATAATTAAAGCAAATAGGTGTCAAATACATCACACCGAACTTTCAAATGAATAACAATTATACAATAGGATAAAAGAATATCGTTTTTACAAATCAACCTACCTACTGGACACTCGAGGATCAAAGCACGGCATTTAAGTTACAATTGGTATACAAACATCATTATCCAAAAATTTCAAGTTTTTTGGCGTATAATTTACATGATTTACCTTCAAGCCTCCCTGTAACAGACGGTCTATTAACATTACCATCACCATTCAACACTTAGAAAACCCATATCCAACCACTGGATTACAGAAGCAGTGATATCTAATAGAATAAAGAAATAGAATTAATATTTGTGTCATGTTTATAAATAAACTTTCCAACTCATGAGTGGTAAAGAGCTAAACAATTTATCCCGTTTTTTGTCTTGAGTATATCTATACAGGATCCTCCGGAATATTGATCATAATCAACCATGGGTAGAGAATGTGATCCTACAAAGAGAAAAGGAAAAAAGATTCTTCAGATTTGCACCCAAACTAATTTCAAGAATCTAAGAAAATGTACAATAGAACATTAAATCTTTGCAAGTCACAATTACAGTGGAGTCACAATCATGTATTTTAACTTAAATGTCAAATTCACTACATGATAGGTGATCATGCAGCGTCAACAGAGAAATCCTGTGAAAATTCTTGGACGTTGTTTTTAAAAACGTACAAAACAAAACTGGATCTGAAAAATCCCCTTGTGATGTATTCATTGAAGATTTAGTTCCTATTTCCATGTAGAGTTTGCATATCAAAGTCCATGACATCCATAACCATTGTTCTTTCCTTATGAAGTAAACATATGTAATACCAATTTGAAGCTTATTATCAACATTTCCACAACAAATAACCCACACCAGCTTACCAAAATCTGACATTGCACGTGTCAATATGTTCTACTTTCTACATTGCATATTTTCACACAAATATGCAACTTACTAACTAACACCGAATGCCTAATTCAACACTGTCTTAGAGGTGTACTAATTAGCTGCTCGACTCCAACACCATCAAACAACAAATCAATAACAGAGATATAATTCAATCAAAACACTTTATCCATATATGCATTAATCCTTCCTACCTAAAAAAGGATCAAACCAATTATGGATATGAATTAACCAATTATGTATTATGTATGGAAACTATAGTACCGAGACAATGTGGAACAATCTTATACCAAAGATAAATATTTACGTAATTCCGGTCCGGGTGGAGTTAGATAAGAAAGGTATTCAATTACACACAATCTTATGTCCATGGTGTAATGAGGTGTGCGAATCGGTTTATCACAGCTTGATTTTATGTAAAGAGGTGATAGTGTCTTGAGGAATGAAATAATAAAAGTTGTGATGTTAGAGGTTGTTTGGGAGAGGATAATGTGGAGGTCCTCTTCTGTTTGATACACGGTTAAGGTGGTTAAACCTTGTGTCTTTGTGTATAAGATATATTGACTTAATATGATTAAGCACGCGGAATTTACTTAACCACACTTAGAAGGTTATGTATGTTATGGAAATGGAAGAATTATATTTGTTACTTGACAATGAACAAAGAAAGTATTTCACTAAACGATTCAATATTATTCCAAATAATACGAGTGATCTTGTGTTTTTCACTAGGGTTACAAAAACCTTGAATCTTATACTTCTAGATTTGTAATATGTTATTTTTGTTTGTTCTATGTCTTAACAGATATTCACACATATTCACTAGACTAAGATCTCTTTTATAGTTGCAAAAGATCTTTACAAATTGCTTAAAAGTCTTGACCGACTTACTTGTTTAACTTATTCATATTGGTGTCAGTACATAAGATACAACATGTATCTATGTATACAACTTGTTAACTAAGCACATGGAGTAAGATATTATCTACCGTATATGTTTGACCAAAATACAATAAATATCTTCTTGATCTTATCCTATGAGTCACTGATCAGCAGTACCTTATACAACTAGCAGTACCTTCAACTTGAACTAGCAGTACCTTCTTGCTCTAGCAGTACCTTCATGTACTAGCAGTACCTTGATCATGAACTAGCAGTACCTTCGACTTAGAGTAAATTCTAATACTCTAACTTCAGAATATTTAATTCCCAACAATCCTCCCCTAAACATGTGAATCAATTCAAACATGTTTTTCTGAATTAAATGAGGACTTGTGAAGATCTTTCAAACACTTCATGAATCTGAACTATTCTTCTATTCTGAACTCATCTGCTTTGTTCTTCTTTGACTTCAGCAATTCAAAACATTGTACCAAAAGATGGTGCAATTTCCTTGGATGGAGGAATTGTAAGAGGCAATGATTTCAACAAGTGAAATCATCTATCAGCATGCCTTTGCAAGTGATAAACAAACATAATGAACTGAAATTGAAACTTTCTTTCGTTTGATCTAGATAGAACTTTCTCCTTTAGAAATGCTTCATCCCTTCTAGATATTTGATCTGTTCTAATCATTTTCAACCTCTACATCATCATCTTGTATGCTCTTGTCTTCTCCTTCCATATATTGGTTTATTCTTCCTTTTCTGGGAAATTATTTCCTTCTCTGAGATTATAACCTCCCCTGAAGTGATTGCGTGGTTTTGTAACCTTACAACAGGTTTTACCTCTCGAGGGATCTCAAGAGGCTTACAACCCCACCAGGCAGTGTACCTGACCGATGTAGTATAGTGTAGTGGTAAGTACGGGGGATTGATCGTTCTCCACAGGGAATAGTGTTCGTTAGGTATGAAAGGCTACTCTAATTAGGTCTAAGGGTTGAGGAAGATTCTTTTTATGTTTTTATATTTTTATGAAAGCAAGTAAAATCTCGGTTTTGATAGAGTGGGCGGAATTAGTTGCTAGTCAACTAACCCAAATTACTACGGATGCAAACAAAATAAAATAACAAAAAATGAAAATGTGGTGAGAAACTTATGTGTAGAGAAATGTGTTTACTTAGATTTCCTTACTCCCTAACTATCTTTTACCGGTTAATTAGCGTGTATTAGTCGCGTGGATGACGGGTGTATTCCTTAATACCATTCGTGGGGTGGCGTACTTACTTCCCCAACTCTACAAGCTCCTACTTCACTCCTATGTCGAGCCGGCTAGGAAGCTCCTAACATGGGATCACTAGAATTCGCTTGTGCATTAAATACAACCATAAAAACCTTTAGTACGCATTTGGTTCATGTTTCTTAAGACGTTCAAGCAAGTTACCGAATAGGAAGTTAGCCAGTTTTCTTAAGCCTAACATAGATAGACAATCAACCAATACAACTAACAACACACTAACAACCAATAATCAATAGCTAGGTTTCATTAGATCTAAGCAAACACAAGATAAATTTAGCCTAACATGTTAAACAAAAGACAAGAATAAGATAGAATCAAACAACACATAGACATATTGAATGATTAATTGATAACTTATCTTTCAATGAAACATGGAAGATCTCAAGGCAAAAAGCCCTGAAAAAGTAGCTAAAATCGTCTTAGGGTTTTATCCCAAAATTCCACACACTAAGCTCTCCTTAATGACAAAAGATTAGAAAACTATATATAGATTTTTGGATCTGACGGCGTCACCTTATGGAGTGTGACGCCGTCACCTCGCCGCTTTTAGGGTTCCCGGATGACCTTCTTGACGCCGTCCCTCTTTAGCTCTTCAAAAATCCATTCTGGCTTATCAAGGCTTGACGCCGTCAGCTCGTGAACGTGACGCCGTCCCCTTATGATTTAAGCCGTGACGCCCTTGATCAAGTTAAAGCGTGACGCCGTCAGAATTCACATGCTATTTTCACTGGCTTATCATGAGTAAATTTCACGTCCAACTTTTCTTGCCAAAGCATGACGCCGTCCAGAGTAAATTGTGACGCCGTCAAGAGTAACTTTTAGCCGATTTTTGAGACTTTGCCGTTTTCTTCACTTTATGCTCCAAAAACGTCCAAAATGCCTCCTTTTCCAGATTTCTCCTCAAAAGTACCTAAATTGACAAAAGGAACGATTTAGGGCAATATTTGATCAAATAAATACGACTTAGGGCTTAAATGACCCCTTAAAAGCGGTACACTTTTCGCCTCATCAAATACCCTTACACTTGAGATTTGCTTGTCCTCAAGCAAATGCGCTTTTATTCTAATCAAAATACAAGCTAGGGGTCATTTAATGCTAATATAAAAGTAATTACAACAAATAATCGTTCCACTCCAATCATAATAAGCACGGAGATTATAAACTAGCACCTCACAAGTAGTGTTTAGATACTCACATCTCTCAAGTGTCATCAAAATAAATCTCATAAATGAAAACGGATAATATCTCTCACTACCTGTCATAGCAAATAGATTACCATAGGCTTGGGAAAGGATCGAAAACCTCCTCCACTAGGCGTAAGCACCTAAGATAAACTATCAAAGAGGGCTTTTAAATGGGTTATAACGTTAGGTGTAGGGAAAAGGAAAACACGGTTTTGTTGGATAAAGGATATTTTACTGGTGGCTAGTTAAAGATCTTGATCAATTACATGTACTATACAATGTTGCTAAGCCAAGACTAGACTCGATCTTAAGCTAGAAACAAAATAACAAAATAACAAAAATATAAAACAAACATAAAATAAAACGGGATGGTAGTCCGTATGTTTTTTTCTATTTTTCTTTTTCTCATTTTTTTGTGTTTTTCTTGATTTTTTTTTTTTTTTTTTTTTTTTTTTTTTTTTTTTTTTTTTTTTTTGCATACACTTTTACCCTACCATCCAAAATAATACATCATAGGGGCATTGCATTCCCCTTACACTTGAACTTTTACATAACTTTACAAATACTAATCTAATGACTCGAATTAAGATAATCGAAAAACTTGGAGTACTTTTAAAATATTTAGCACATATGGGGGTAATAAATGATGTTCTTCCCCATTACTCCATTATACTAGTACTTTACCCATGAGTCCCAATCATCCCAAAACAATATGTACAAGGATATGACTCGACTTAGCAACCATGTAATCAACTAGATAAGTAACTTGGGTTTAAACAAATGTTGTAACAATAATGCACTAAAAATGAGTGCATACAAGGTAGGCTAAGGCGATTTGGGTGTACATTTTAGTGGGGTGTAACAAATTCTTCCTTTAAGTAAAATGCTTAAAGGTCGAAGCGAAAAGATAGGCTCTGAGGGGTGTACTAGGGTATCGTGTACTAAAAATGAGTACAACGCAAAGGGTGTGGGAGAATTACTTGACCAATGTAGCCAAAATAATTATAACAAAAACACAGGTGTAAAACAATGGGTTAATCCTAATGCCTCTTATCATGTAGTAAATCTAACTACACGAATGTAGTCTCACTTGTGGCCTCGGAATGGTCCTAACGCAAGTTCTAGAATCTAAGTGCTACCGGTACACACATCATAGCATAAATGCTTTTCCTACCAATTCTAAGGGCGAACCTCACATATTTGGGGGTGAAAAATTTTTTAGTGGTACGGTTTTTGTGCTAGTCATATAACTCCTATCCGTGAGACGCTCATTAGAACTAAAGTTTCACTCCTATATGTTGTAAAAAATTTTAAATTTGGCACTAAAATTACCTTAACAAGTATTTCTCTCAGTTTTATTACACATCTAAAATTAAACAAACAAAAATCAAGCGCAATGGCATTCTCTAAAATCGTACTTTTACCCCCCCTTACACTTAAGATGAACATTGTCCCCAATGTTCAAATAATAAGATGTAAAAGCAAAAAGTAAAAGAATGAAATCAAATACTCCCCTGATTCGCTCGGTGGATAATGAAATTACACGGTTAAATCTTCCTCCAAAGAGAATGTTGAAGCTCCATGACTAATGCATCGCCACAAGCTTGATCCAAAAACATTTCCTTGTCCAAAATAACCTGTTAAACCTGAGAAAACAAACACGAAAACCTGCATAACATCGGCGGGAAAAATCTATATATAAGGATATAATGCTTGTGGAATGATAATTTTGCAGATTCCTGGAGATTATAAGTTGGAGATTTAATAAAAACTTTTTATGAAAACAAAACTTTCAAAAATTTCTGGAAATTAAATCTGACGCCGTCAGGTTATAACCCCTGACGCCGTCAGAAATGACCTGACAAAAATTTTCGTTTTAAGTTCCCGGAAAATTTCTGGAAAAACCTTTACCTTACTTCCTGGAAATCCTGCAAAACATCATTATGACTCGATACAAGCATTTGACTCAAACAAACACTAATATGTATGCTAATTTATTATTATTACGATTCATGTTAATTTGTGTTCTAATAACCCGATTTAGATTTCCCTTACACTTATCTTTTGCAAAATACCTTTATATGTAGTTAAGACGAAGTTAAAAACAACATAAAGCATTTTCACAAATTAGTTTTTTAACATGAACCAATAATAATAAAAATTAAACACACATACGGAAACAAATAAAAACAAACAAACAAATAAGTAAACACACAAAGCAAATAAAACAAATAAAGCTTGGGTTTCCTCCCAAGAAGCGCTTTTCTTTATTAACGAGTCTTGTAGCTAGACTCAAAGTAAGGCTCATCTAGTGTCGCTTATGCTCACGTATCCGAGTGTGAGCCATCTAATTGTTGCCTCATCTCTCTTGTATTCATCATTCAGCTCCAAACATCCATGATAATATCTCTTATTTTTCTCATGTGGATATTTGAGCCCCTTCCTCTTATCATTCTCACTTAACAAGTCGATAGGCATAATTCTATTACAAGATTCAATGGGGTAGTTCCTAAACCTAGGATGTGCTCGGGGCATTTGATAGACAAAATCTTCATCCCCATCCGAGAATGTAATTAACCCGTCCACAAGTTTTTCGTCAAGGTTGGTCAACCTTTTGAAGGGTTCTCCAAAAATGACTTGGGTTAATTTGTCATCGATAAATTCTCCTAAATTCTCCATAACCATAAAATCCACCAAATACACAAAACTTCCTACGAACACGTGTAGTGGCTTAATCCTAGCAACAATGTTATCTCCTTGATATTCAAGCTCATCTACCATGATTTTATTATAATTAGCGCGAGAGATAATGTTCATAGGCAAAGATGAGTTAAGATAAGCATAAAAATCATGATAACCAATCTTACACGGAAATTGCATGTTAAAGAGGCTATCCTTTTCGATCTTAGTCCTAGGGTCAACATACTTAAAGGGATCAATTTCCTCTTTTCCTGATGCGTGGTTTTGTAACCTTACAACAGGTTTTACCTCTCGAGGGATCTCAAGAGGCTTACAACCCCACCAGGCAGTGTACCTGACCGATGTAGTATAGTGTAGTGGTAAGTACGGGGGATTGATCGTTCTCCACAGGGAATAGTGTTCGTTAGGTATGAAAGGCTACTCTAATTAGGTCTAAGGGTTGAGGAAGATTCTTTTTATGTTTTTTATAATTTTATGAAAGCAAGTAAAATCTCGGGTTTTGAAGGAGTGGGCGGAATTAGTTGCTAGTCAACTAACCCAAATTACTACAAATGCAAATAAAATAAAATAACAAAAATGAAAAGTGGTGAGAAACTTATGTGTAGAGAAATGTGTTTACTTAGATTTCCTTACTCCCTAACTATCTTTTACCGGTTAATTAGTGTGTATTAGTCGTGTGGATGACGGGTGTATTCCTTAATACCATTCGTGGGGTGGCGTACTTACTTCCCCAAACTCTACAAGCTCCTACTTCACTCCTATGTCGAGCCGGCTAGGAAGCTCCTAACATGGGATCACTAGAATTCGCTTGTGCATTAAATACAACCATAAAAACCTTTAGTACGCGTTTGGTTCATGTTTCTTAAGACGTTCAAGCAAGTTACCGAATAGGAAGTTAGCCAGTTTTCTTAAGCCTAACATAGATAAACAATCATCCAATACAACTAACAACACACTAACAACCAATAATCAATAGCTAGGTTTCATTAGATCTAAGCAAACACAAGATAAAATTAGCCTAACATGTTAAACAAAAGACAAGCATAAGATAGAATCAAACAACACATAGACATATTGAATGATTAATTGATAACTTATCTTTCAATGAAACATGGAAGATCTCAGGGCAAAAAGCCCTGAAAAAGTAGCTAAAATCGTCTTAGGGTTTTATCCCAAAATTCCACACACTAAGCTCTCTCTTAATGACAAAAAATTAGAAAACTATATATAGACTTTGACATCTGACGGCGTCACCTTATGCATTGTGACGCCGTCACCTCGCCGCTTTTAGGGTTCCCGGATGACCATCTTGACGCCGTCCCTCTTTAGCTCTTCAAAAATCCATTCTGGCTTATCAAGGCTTGACGCCGTCGGACCTATAACGTGACGCCGTCCCCTTATGATTTAAGCCGTGACGCCCTTGATTTAGTTAAAGCGTGACGCCGTCAGAATTCTCATGCAAACTCACTGGCCCGTCATGAGTAAATTTCACATCCAACTTTTCTAGCCAAGGCATGACGCCGTCTGGAGTTAATTGTGACGCCGTCAAGAGTAACTTTTAGCCGATTCTTGAGACTTTGCCGTTTTCTTCACTTTAATGCTCCAAAAACGTCCAAAATGCCTCCTTTTCCAGATTTCTCCTCAAAAGTACCTAAAATGACAAAAGGAACGATTTAGGGCAATATTTGATCAAATAAATACGATTTCGGGCTTAAATGACCCCTTAAAAGCGGTACACTTTTCGCCTCATCAAATACCCTTACACTTGAGATTTGCTTGTCCTCAAGCAAATGCGCTTTTATTCTAATCAAAATACAAGTTAGGGGTCATTTAATGCAAACATAAAAGTAATTACAACAATTATTCGTTCCACTTCAATCATAATAAGCACGGAGATTACATACTAGCACCTCACAAGTAGTGTTTAGATACTCACATCTCTCAAGTGTCATCAAAATAAATCTCATAAATGAAAACGGAAAATATCTCTCACTACCTGTCATAGCAAATAGATTACCATAGGCTTGGGAAAGGATCGAAAACCTCCTCCACTAGGCGTAAGCACCTAAGATAAACTATCAAAGAGGGCTTTTAAATGGGTTATAACGTTAGGTGTAGGGAAAAGGAAAACACGGTTTGGTTGGATAAAGGATATTTTACTGGTGGCGAGTTAAAAATCTTGATCAATTACATGTACTATACAACGTTGCTAAGCCAAGACTAGACTCGATCTTAAGCTAATGAAAGAAAATAACAAAACATAAACATAAAATAAACATAAAATGAAACGGGATGGTAGTCCGTATGTTTTTTCTACTTTTCTTTTTCTCATTTTTTTTTTTTTTTTGTATTTTTCTTGATATATATATATATATATTTTTTTTTTTTTTTTTTTTTTTTTTTTTTTTTTTTTTTTTTGCATACACTCTTGCCCTACCATCCAAAATAATACATCATAGGGGCGTTGCATCCCCTTACACTTGAACTTTTACATAACTTTACAAATAACTATTCTAATGACTCGAATTAAGATAATTGAAAAACTTGGAGTACTTTTAAAACATTTAGCACATATGGGGGTAATAAATGATGTTCTTCCCCATTACTCCATTACACTAGTACTTTACCCACGAGTCCCAATCGTCCCAAAACAATATGTACAAGGATATGACTCGACTTAGCAACCATGTAATCAATTAGATAATTAACTTGGGTTTAAACAAATGTTGTAACAATAATGCACTAAAAATGAGTGCATACAAGGTAGGCTAAGGCGATTTGGGTGTACATTTAAGTGGGGTGTAAACAAATTCTTCCTTTAAGTAAAATGCTTAAAGGTCGAAACGAAAAGATAGGCTCTGAGGGGTGTACTAGGGGTATCGTGTACTAAAAATGAGTACAACGCAAAGGGTGTGGGAGAATTACTTGACCAATGTAGCCGAAGTAATTATAACAAAAACACAGGTGTAAAACAATGGGTTAATCCTAATGCCTCTTATCATGTAGTAAATCTAACTACACGAATGTAGTCTCACTTGTGGCCTTGGAATGGTCCTAACGCAAGTTCTAGAATCTAAGTGCTACCGGTACACACATCATAGCATAAATGCTTTTCCTACCAATTCTAGGGGTGAACCTCACATATTTGGGGTGGAAAAATTTTTTAGTGGTACGGTTTTTGTGCTAGTCATATAACTCCTATCCGTGAGACGCTTATTAGGATCAAAGTTTCACTCCTATATGTTGTAAAAAATTTTAAATTTGGCACTAAAATTACCTTAACAAGTATTTCTCTCAGTTTTATTACACATCTACCATCAAACAAACAAAAATCAAGCGCAATTGTATTCTCTAAAATCGTACTTTTACCCTCCCCTTACACTTAAGATGAACATTGTCCCCAATGTTCAAATGACAAATGTAAAAGCATAAAGTAAAAGAATGAAATCAAATACTCCCCTGATTCGCTCGTTGGATAATGAAATTACACGGTTAAATCGTCCTCCAAAGAGAATGTTGAAGCTCCATGACTAATGCATCGCCATAAGCTTGATTCCAAAAAACATCTCCTTGTCCAAAATAACCTGTTAAACCTGAGAAAACAAACACGAAAACCTGCATAACATCGGCGGGATAAAATCTATATATAAGGATATAATGCTTGTGGAATGATAACTTTGCAGATTCCTGGAGATTATAAGTTGGAGATTTTAATAAAAACTTTTTATGAAAACAAAATTTTCAAAAATTTCTGGAAATTAAATCTGACGCCGTCAGGTTATAACCCCTGACGCCGTCAGAAATGACCTGACAAAAATTTTCATTTTAAGTTTCCGGAAAATTTCTGGAAAAACCTTTACCTTACTTCCTGGAAATCCTGCAAAACATCATTATGACTCGATACAAGCATTTGACTCAAACAAATACGGATATGTATGTTAATTTATTATTATTACGATTCATGTTTATTTGTGTTCTAATAAACCGATTTAGATTTCCCTTACACTTATCTTTTGCAAAATACCTTTATATGTAGTTAAGACGAAGTTAAAAACAAAATAAAGCATTTTCACAAATTAGTTTTGAACATGAATCAATAAGAATAAAAATTAAACACACATACGAAGCAAATAAAACAAACACATAAACAAATGAACACACAAAGCAAATAAAATAAATAAAGCTTGGGTTGCCTCCCAAGAAGCGCCTTTCTTTATTAACGAGTCTTGTAGCTAGACTCAAAGTCACGTACATTACGTGACTCCATTTTGCATAAAAAATATGGTCTTAAAGCTTTGTATCACTCTTTCATCCCACTTGTATTCCGGACCTAAGGCCAAACACATCGAATACTTAACTCTAGCCCTTCCTTGGTTATTGTTATCAACCTCGAGTGCTGGGATATTATCGACATCCAAGCCCTTAATGCCTTTAAATTTTGGTTCGAACTTAGAGAAACGAGATACATTATGGGGCATCAGGTACTTGATGCATCCTATTTCGCTGGAGAATGTCACACTACCTTCATCCTTATCATAAATTGCTTGGGACGTTCTTATGAAGGGTTCTCCTAAAACTATCTCTCCTAAATACGGATCTATAATCCCCCTTATATCTTCTAAGATCACAAAATCACATTGGTAAACGAAATCTCCGATAAAGACGTGTAAACCACTTGCTAGACCTACAAAATTGCACATCTGATTGGGGTCATACGGGTCTTGTCTAGGGTTCAGCTCATTGCTCATGATCCAATTATAGTAAAGCCTAGACATGAAATTCATTGGTGCCTTGAGATCAATATAGGTATGCTCCCTAAACATGTGACCAATCATGCATGGAACCTTCACATTAAAATAACCCCCCTTTCTAATCCATGGGTACTTACGATTTTTAGCGGGGCAAGGACATTTAAAGATAAACTTATGGTGACTTAATCCTTCTAGAATTGGTGAGGAATTGTGAACTAACCTTAAGTCATCTCTAAGCTCAATCTCACTGCTCGTGCTAAGGCGGGTGAGTCTCTTCTTTCTATCAATTAACTCATTAAGCTCATTGAATGCCTTAATCTCCCTATCCATAGTGACGAACCAATTACGAACAAACACACAAAGAAAGTAGATAGACTAAAGAAAACCTAGAAAAATAAAATAAAAATCTCACTAGAAAGGAATCTAGTGAGTAGACCTAATAGAAATAAAAATTCAACCTAAACAATAACTATTCCCCGGCAGCGGCGCCAAAAACTTGATGCGTGGGTTTTGCAACCTTACAACAGGTTTTACCTCTCGAGGGATCTCAAGAGGCTTACAACCCCACCAGGCAGTGTACCTGACCGATGTAGTATAGTGTAGTGGTAAGTACGGGGGATTGATCGTTCTCCACAGGGAGTAGTGTTCGTTAGGTGTGAAAGGCTACTCTAATTAGGTCTAAGGGTTGAAGAAGATTCTTTTTATGTTTTTTATAATTTTATGAAAGCAAGTAAAATCTCGGGTTTTGAAGGAGTGGGCGGAATTAGTTGCTAGTCAACTAACCCAAATTACTACAAATGCAAATAAAATAAAATAACAAAAATGAAAAGTGGTGAGAAACTTATGTGTAGAGAAATGTGTTTACTTAGATTTCCTTACTCCCTAACTATCTTTTACCGGTTAATTAGTGTGTATTAGTCGTGTGGATGACGGGTGTATTCCTTAATACCATTCGTGGGGTGGCGTACTTACTTCCCCAAACTCTACAAGCTCCTACTTCACTCCTATGTCGAGCCGGCTAGGAAGCTCCTAACATGGGATCACTAGAATTCGCTTGTGCATTAAATACAACCATAAAAACCTTTAGTACGCGTTTGGTTCATGTTTCTTAAGACGTTCAAGCAAGTTACCGAATAGGAAGTTAGCCAGTTTTCTTAAGCCTAACATAGATAAACAATCATCCAATACAACTAACAACACACTAACAACCAATAATCAATAGCTAGGTTTCATTAGATCTAAGCAAACACAAGATAAAATTAGCCTAACATGTTAAACAAAAGACAAGCATAAGATAGAATCAAACAACACATAGACATATTGAATGATTAATTGATAACTTATCTTTCAATGAAACATGGAAGATCTCAGGGCAAAAAGCCCTGAAAAAGTAGCTAAAATCGTCTTAGGGTTTTATCCCAAAATTCCACACACTAAGCTCTCTCTTAATGACAAAAAATTAGAAAACTATATATAGACTTTGACATCTGACGGCGTCACCTTATGCATTGTGACGCCGTCACCTCGCCGCTTTTAGGGTTCCCGGATGACCATCTTGACGCCGTCCCTCTTTAGCTCTTCAAAAATCCATTCTGGCTTATCAAGGCTTGACGCCGTCGGACCTATAACGTGACGCCGTCCCCTTATGATTTAAGCCGTGACGCCCTTGATTTAGTTAAAGCGTGACGCCGTCAGAATTCTCATGCAAACTCACTGGCCCGTCATGAGTAAATTTCACATCCAACTTTTCTAGCCAAGGCATGACGCCGTCTGGAGTTAATTGTGACGCCGTCAAGAGTAACTTTTAGCCGATTCTTGAGACTTTGCCGTTTTCTTCACTTTAATGCTCCAAAAACGTCCAAAATGCCTCCTTTTCCAGATTTCTCCTCAAAAGTACCTAAAATGACAAAAGGAACGATTTAGGGCAATATTTGATCAAATAAATACGATTTCGGGCTTAAATGACCCCTTAAAAGCGGTACACTTTTCGCCTCATCAAATTTCCTCTTTTCCCCATTCCTCGTTAACTACTTCTCCATTACCGATATCCTCATCGGAGTCTGAGTAGTAAAATGGACTAACATAGTCATTCTCATGGTCAGACTCCTCCATCTCAGAATTGTTACCAAAGTGGTGGTCGGGTGAAAGGTTGTTGTTTGCTACTATGGGGGCGGGAACGGGTAGTTGAAAATTTGCACGGCGAAAAACACGAATAACAGGGATCAAATGACCAATGTTACTCATGTGGTAAGTGGAAGGTATCACAAACAAAAGTACAAAGAAATAAGATAGACTAAAGAAAACCTAAAAAAATAAAATAAAAATCTCACTAGAAAGGAATCTAGTGAGTAGACCTAATAGAAATAAAAATTCAACCTAAACAATAACTATTCCCCGGCAGCGGCGCCAAAAAACTTGATTGCGTGGTTTTGTAACCTTACAACAGGTTTTACCTCTCGAGGGATCTCAAGAGGCTTACAACCCCACCAGGCAGTGTACCTGACCGATGTAGTATAGTGTAGTGGTAAGTACGGGGGATTGATCGTTCTCCACAGGGAATAGTGTTCGTTAGGTATGAAAGGCTACTCTAATTAGGTCTAAGGGTTGAGGAAGATTCTTTTTATGTTTTTATATTTTTATGAAAGCAAGTAAAATCTCGGTTTTGATAGAGTGGGCGGAATTAGTTGCTAGTCAACTAACCCAAATTACTACGGATGCAAACAAAATAAAATAACAAAAAATGAAAATGTGGTGAGAAACTTATGTGTAGAGAAATGTGTTTACTTAGATTTCCTTACTCCCTAACTATCTTTTACCGGTTAATTAGCGTGTATTAGTCGCGTGGATGACGGGTGTATTCCTTAATACCATTCGTGGGGTGGCGTACTTACTTCCCCAACTCTACAAGCTCCTACTTCACTCCTATGTCGAGCCGGCTAGGAAGCTCCTAACATGGGATCACTAGAATTCGCTTGTGCATTAAATACAACCATAAAAACCTTTAGTACGCATTTGGTTCATGTTTCTTAAGACGTTCAAGCAAGTTACCGAATAGGAAGTTAGCCAGTTTTCTTAAGCCTAACATAGATAGACAATCAACCAATACAACTAACAACACACTAACAACCAATAATCAATAGCTAGGTTTCATTAGATCTAAGCAAACACAAGATAAATTTAGCCTAACATGTTAAACAAAAGACAAGAATAAGATAGAATCAAACAACACATAGACATATTGAATGATTAATTGATAACTTATCTTTCAATGAAACATGGAAGATCTCAAGGCAAAAAGCCCTGAAAAAGTAGCTAAAATCGTCTTAGGGTTTTATCCCAAAATTCCACACACTAAGCTCTCCTTAATGACAAAAGATTAGAAAACTATATATAGATTTTTGGATCTGACGGCGTCACCTTATGGAGTGTGACGCCGTCACCTCGCCGCTTTTAGGGTTCCCGGATGACCTTCTTGACGCCGTCCCTCTTTAGCTCTTCAAAAATCCATTCTGGCTTATCAAGGCTTGACGCCGTCAGCTCGTGAACGTGACGCCGTCCCCTTATGATTTAAGCCGTGACGCCCTTGATCAAGTTAAAGCGTGACGCCGTCAGAATTCACATGCTATTTTCACTGGCTTATCATGAGTAAATTTCACGTCCAACTTTTCTTGCCAAAGCATGACGCCGTCCAGAGTAAATTGTGACGCCGTCAAGAGTAACTTTTAGCCGATTTTTGAGACTTTGCCGTTTTCTTCACTTTATGCTCCAAAAACGTCCAAAATGCCTCCTTTTCCAGATTTCTCCTCAAAAGTACCTAAAATGACAAAAGGAACGATTTAGGGCAATATTTGATCAAATAAATACGACTTAGGGCTTAAATGACCCCTTAAAAGCGGTACACTTTTCGCCTCAGATTATAACCTCTCATGAAGCAAATAACTTTTGTTTCCTCCCCTTGTTTGGAAGATCTCACTATGTACTAAAGAACTTCTCTTCATATCACCTGATCTATCAGTTTGAACTTATTTTCAGACAATATTGTACATGAAGCCATCAATTCCTTAAGAGTTTAAGTTGCTGTCCTCATCACTTCTAGGTGTGTTAACTCCTATGAGAGGTGAATCAGTGAACATTTTGATTCATAGTCCATAAATGAATGGTTTTTCTGAATCCTTGAAAATCCTTTTAAGAAATCATTTAACTTAGTAGTATGTTCATGATTTTGAGAATTGAAAAATCATACTACTTCCAACCATTTTGAAGAAATAAAGTGTGTAACAGACACCTAATCAAAATTTCGGTTTAAAAATAACCTCTGGTTGTGTGAGAACCAATGTATTTCAGTTATCACTAACTGCCTGTGAAAAGATAAATCTATTCAAAAGATTTTCTTGACAGGGTTTCCAGCTCATAGCAATTGTTACCTCCAACACAAGTGTTAGATTCACTTTTACTAGCTGTTATTTCTATCAGATGTCCTTAGACTAACTCATTATACTTGAAAGTATAAAATGATAGAAAGTGAGTTGTATCAGTTACTATCTGATCAACTAAGTCATCAATTCAATTGTGAAATATCATAACTAGATTTCAAGAAAGAAGTTTTAAGGAGGTTTAATTCCTAAACTCAGTCCATCATAAATCTACTATGGTCAGCAATTTGATAAGCATTCTGCTGTTCCCATTTCACTTGAAATATCCTTTGTGTTTACATATTCATACCTGAAATAGTTAGTCTAAAACCAAAAGAACAATGTACAAAGTACTTGTCTTGCATTAGAATAGTCATAAAACCAACTGTATGAATAACACAATTCAAATTTTGATATAGCAGTACCTTATAAATCCAGCAGTACTTTTAAAAATTTATGTACAAAAACACATCATATTGAAAATTTAAAGATTAAGCATTCCAATACTTGCTATTAAGTACTGAAACCTTGAAACATCAAAAGCTTTAGTTAACAGATCTGCAAAATTATGCTCTGAAGCAATTTTAAGAACTTGAATTAATCTTTTCTCATTGCAATCTCTTATAAAGTGATGCCTAATTTCAATGTGTTTTGTTTTAGAGTGTTGTACAGGATTTTTAATAATACAAATTGTACTACTATTATCAATATAAATAACAGTGTTTAAGAAATTGTACCCATAATCAAGAAGTTGGTTTTGAAGCCATAGAACTTGACTAGAGCAACTTGCAGCAGCTATATATTCAGCTTCAGTTGTTGAATTTGCCACACTTGTTTGCTTCTTACACTGCCATGAGACAAGTCTACACCCAAGGAATTGACATCCTCCAGTTGTTGACTTTCTGTCTAAGCTAGCACCAGCATAATCACTATCCGAATATGCTACCAAATCAAAAGGAGATTCTCTAGAATACCATATACCCAACCTTGGTTGACCTTTGAGATATCTAAAAATTCTCTTGACTGCAGTTAAATGAGAAACCTTTGGAGTAACTTGAAATCTTGCACAGACACAAACAGGAAACATGATATCAGGTCTAGATGATGTAAGATACATCAAGGAGCCTATCATAGATCTGTAACTGTGTACATCTACATTTTCTCCATCTTCATCTTTCAGAAGGTGCTTCTCTGAGTCCATTGGTGTGCTTGCTATTTTTGAATCAGCAAATTAAAATTTTCTAAGTATCTCTGCAACATATTTGTCTTGACTAATAAATATGCCTTCAGATGATTGCTTAACTTGCAAACCCAAAAAGAATGTAAGTTCTCCCATAGAACTCATCTGAAACTTATCTTTCATAAGCTTCTCAAATTCTAAACACATTTCCTTCTTTGTAGATCCAAAGATAATGTCATCCACATACACCTGCACTAACAGAAGATCCTTCTTGTGCTGTTTGATGAAAAGTGTCTGATCAATCTTTCCTCTTTGAAATCCATTTTCTAATAAGTAGGAAGCAAGTGTTGCATACCAAGCTCTTGGTGCCTGATGAAGGCCATAGAGAGCTTTCACTACTCTGTACACTTTGTTTGGATGTAATGGATCAATGAAGCCAGGAGGTTGTGAAACATACACCTCTCTTTCAATTTTACCATATAAAAATGCGCTTTTGACATCCATTTGGTAGACTGTGAAGCCTAAAAATGAAGCATAAGCTAGAAACAGCCTAATTGCCTCAATCCTTGCTACTGGAGCATAAACTTCATCATAATCAATTCCTTCTTCTTGTGTGTACCCTTGTGCTACTAGTCTAGCCTTATTCTTGATCACAATTCCTCTGTCATCCCTTTTGTTCTTAAAAACCCATCTAGTGCCAATTAGCTTCTCACCTGTAGGTAAATCAGCTAGCACCCAAACCTTTTGAATCTTGAACTGAAGAAGCTCTTCTTGCATAGCCTCTACCCAGCTTGAATCATCTAGGGCTGTAAGAATATTCTTTGGTTCCTTTTGAGAGAGAAAACATACAAATAAACATGAGTTTGAAAGTTCATGTTGTTTTGAAGCATAAAGGGCATCAAGAATCCCTTGTTGGTCTGAAGAGACCAATTGTCTTCTTGTCTTCACACCAGATTGTATATCTCCTATCACATTATCTAGGGAATGAACTTTGTGAATTCTTGTGTGTGGTGTAGTGGGAACATGATACGATGATGAAAGATTAGTCAAATCCACTTCATGTTCTTGGAATTCTGCATCTTTTGAGTGTGAAGGACCAGCAGGACCTTCAACTGAACTAACAGTTCCTTCAAATGAACTACCAGTACCTTGAGAAGTACTAACAGTACCTTGCTCTGTCTCAGCAGTACTTTCAATATTCAACATATTGAGTTGTTCCTCTGTTCCAACATCTTTTCTTTAAGCCTCAACATCCTCTTTTGCTTTACCAGAAGAAGATTCATCATTGTTTGAAGCTAAATCCACACTGGTACTTGACCACAATGGCATAATGACATCAGATTGATCTTTATCTAACTCCACCTCATTTGTTGCTTGTGAACCTGAAAAATTATTAGTTTCTGCAACAACAGGTAAATAATTCATAGAGTTTGTTAGATAATCAAGATCAAATATCCATTTTGGTCCTTGACCTACTACATTGGATTTGTTTTCCTGAAACTCCACATGTAGTTCTTCTTGAACTTTCTCAGTTCTTAAGTTGTAAACTCTAAAAGCTTTGCTAACAAGAGAATATCCAACTAAGAAACCTTCATCTGCTTTACCATCAAATTTTCCTAAATGGTCTAAGGTATTGAGAATTGTCACATGACATCCAAAAGGTCTAAGAAATCCTATTGCAGGAGTTCTACCATTAAAGAGTTCATATGATGTCTTATTGTGAGGCTGTACAACTAAAACTCTATTTTGAACATAGCAAGCAGTGTTAATTGCCTCTGCCCAAAAGATTATAGGTAGCTTAGAATCAGCTAACATTGTTCTAGCAGCTTCAATTAGTGTTCTATTCTTTCTTTCAACCACTCCATTCTGTTGTGGTGTTCTAGCAACACTATATTCTCTCCTAATACCTTTTTCTTTGCAGAAATCATCCATAACTCTATTTCTAAACTCTGTCCCATTATCACTCCTAATGACTTTGACTTTCTTGCTTACTTGGTTTTCTATCAGTGTAATGAATTCCTTAAGAATGCTTGATGTCTCATCCTTAGTGGCTAAAAAGAAAACCCATGTAAATCTGCTATAGTCATCAGTTATAACAAGACAATATTTTTTATGTTGTATACTTCTTACTGAAACTGGTCCAAATAAGTCCATATGCAGCATAAACAATGACTGATTGATAGAGTTAAAAATTTTGGGCTTACAAGTGGCTTTGTGTTGTTTGCCTTTTAGACAAGCAATGCATGTTTGATCATTTTCAAATCTTTTGTGAGGTAAACCTCTTACCAAACCATTCTTAACAATTTTATTTATGGTTTTGAAGTTAATATGACCAAGCCTTCTATGCCATAGCATTGATTCATCCAATGTGGCCTTTGATACAAGACAAGTTAAATCTTCTTTAGGAATGATGTTCTTCATATCAACACTATACATATTGGCCTTTCTAGGAATTCTAAGAAGTACTTGATTTTCATCAGGCATCTTAAAATCCTTAGATAGAACAAGACATTCAGTGTCAGTAAAAAGGACATTATTCTTTTTGTCACACATTTGTGAAACACTAAAAAGATTATACTTTAACTCTTGTACATAGTACACATTTTCAAAATCTAAATTTCCGGTTTTAATAGTACCTTTACCAGAAATTTTGCCACGAAAACCACCTCCAAAGGTAACATATCCTCCATTGAATTCTTGAAAATCTGAAAGATAAGACATGTTTCCTGTCATGTGATTGGAACATCCACTATCTGAGTATCCTTGATCTTGATGATCAATAGAATGTCCCTGCACACAAATAAGAAAGTTAGTTTTCATTGGGGATCCAAGCCATTACTGACTTGAATCTGCCTCTTGCATCAATATAGTTTAATCTTTTAAGGACTGTTGATGCAACATTGGATTTTTGAATCCAACATGCTGAGGCCTTAACAGCATTTGCCCTATTACCCTTAGCAGCAGAGTGAGTAACATGTTCAGCAGAGTCTGCTAACTTTGAAGTCACACCCTTTGGTCTCCAAATTTGTTTGTGGACAACTGCTTTTGATTGAATGGGCCTTAGAACAGTTTTAGATGCATGTTTGAAAGTTGTTTTTGCATCCTTAGCTGTTGATTTTGGGTTAACAGTCATCAAAGGTCTAACAGTACCTTTATATTTACCAGTACCTTTAATTTGTTCTGGCAGTACCTTGTTAACAGGACCTTTTTGTCTAACAGGACCTTTGGGTCCAGACTTGTTTGAGACTGTTCTGGGTTTAATTCTATGAGTATTAGAGTGAAAAAGAGTTTGAGAAGTTTGCTTTTTGTAGTTCACCCTATTGTTTTCATACCCAGTTACCCTTTGGTTGCAGAAAGCTGCAAGATGGTCAAAACTACCACATGTATAACAAGCTTTATTGTAAAATGCAAAGTCATCACCTAATTGGTTAGACTTGAGGTTGTTCCAATTCCTTTGGTTACCTCTGGGCTTGTTTGTAGTTCTATATTGTTCACAATATCTAACTGGTTTCCTAACTGTCTTAACATTTGACTTAGGCCTGTTAGTGTTGTGATTGACTATCTTAGGAAGACTTGTTCCTACTTTCTTAACCAATACAGGTTTAGACATAACCTGTTGTTCTTCACTATCACTATCAGTTGTACAATCTTCAACAACTATAACATCTCCTTTCTTAACAAAGGACACCTTGTCCTGATAAGATAAAGTTTTATCTAAACTTTTACTTACCTTCTCTATCTTTGGAGATTTAGTGACCTTAGAACCATATTCCATGATTGGTTCTTGAAACTCAGGTAACCCTGTGTGTGCTAAATCAATACCTGGAGGTGAATGAACACCTCTGTATGGTGGGGGTACAGACTTAAATCCAACACCAGAATTAACTTTATCAATAACTTGGGCTTCCCAAAGTCTATTGAATCCTTCTGAGGAATGTGCTAAAACATCCACAGAAACCTTTACATTTTCTCTTTCATTCTTATGTTTAGCTAATGATTCATTCAACTCAACAATACACTCATCTCTGATCTTAATGTCATTTTTTAGTATATTGATGTTATCAGCAAAATGAATTTCATTATTTTTAAAATGTAAAACTTGTTTTTCTAAAACACCTAGACCTCTTTTGTGATTAGCCAAATTAAACAAAGAATCAAGCAGCTCTTGTTTATGAGCTTCAAATCTTTTATTAAGGTCTTCATAAGCTTTAAGATTAGGACATGATTCAGTACAAGATGTAATATTGTTTACCTCTGAATCAGAATGAGCCATTAGAGCAAATTCATTGGCCAAAAGAGCAGCATTTGGTGGTGCATCCTCTTCAATAGTCATAGAGCTCCAATCATAACCAATACCATCAATAGCCAACATAGCCTTTGGCTCTTCAACAGTAACTTCCTTTTTCCTATCTTGCTTATACCATGTGTTTCTGTTCTCCTGCTTTCTTGGACTTCTACACTCCTTAGCAAAGTGTCCTAACCTATGACAGTTGAAACACTCTACTTTCTTCTTATCAAACCCAGCAGTATCATTACCATTTATGGTAATCTGCTTCCCAGTTCTTTGCCAATACTTCTTAGCCCTCATGCTAAGCAAAGCAACCTGCCATTTAATATCCATAGCTTCCAAATCATCACCATCTACCTGCTCAAGGTCTTCATGGTTGAGAGGAGAGCCATTAGATTGACTGGTAATGAAAGCATAGAATGTTGAATCTCCAAGACCAGCAACATCCTTGTGAGAACTTGTAGAAGGAGCACTTTCACCTTCATCTACCTCTTCATTCTTACTAATACTAGGAACTGACAAGAGTGCCACGTTTCCAGAACTAGTACCATAAGTTCCAGACTTTCTAAGACTTTGTTCAACAATTTTGAAGTTGTTGTACAAATCATTGAGCTTCATTGTTTCAATGTCTGGTTTGTTCATCCAGACAATAACATGAGTGTGGAACTCATCAGGTAGACTTCTTAAAAACTTCATGTTGAGATCTTCCTTCTCTGTCTCAACACCCAACACAGCTAACTGACTGACAAGCTTATGTAATCTTGAGAATAGCTTATCAAGAGACTCATTACTAAAAGCAGTAAAGTTTTCAAATTGTTGCTTTAGTAGTGTCTTCTGTGTCTTTTTGGTAGTTTCATTACCACCAAAATATGCACAAATCTCTTCAAAAAGAGTTTTTGCATCAAGATACTTGTTGAATGATAGCATCTGCTCACCAGGAATGGTCATAAGCAGCAAATTTCTTGCTTTCTGATCATTTCTCTTCAGTATCTTCTCTTCATTTGACACTGGCCCAGTATTTCTTTTTCTAGTTGTTTTACCTTCTAGGACAACTTCTGAGTAGCTTGGTGAAAAAGAATCACCATATATAATTATATCCCAAAGAGTATAATCTTGGACCATGAAATATTGCTCAATTCTCATCCTCCATAACTCAAACTCATTGGGTTTGATTATGGGCAACTTTGCAGCAACATTTGTCTGAACATCATGAGCTTCCATTTCTGTTTCTTCTAATTCAAATATATCAACCTCTAGCTCTGATACCAACTGTGGAGGTCCTCTTCTGTTTGATACACGGTTAAGGTGGTTAAACCTTGTGTCTTTGTGTATAAGATATATTGACTTAATATGATTAAGCACGCGGAATTTACTTAACCACACTTAGAAGGTTATGTATGTTATGGAAATGGAAGAATTATATTTGTTACTTGACAATGAACAAAGAAAGTATTTCACTAAACGATTCAATATTATTCCAAATAATACGAGTGATCTTGTGTTTTTCACTAGGGTTACAAAAACCTTGAATCTTATACTTCTAGATTTGTAATATGTTATTTTTGTTTGTTCTATGTCTTAACAGATATTCACACATATTCACTAGACTAAGATCTCTTTTATAGTTGCAAAAGATCTTTACAAATTGCTTAAAAGTCTTGACCGACTTACTTGTTTAACTTATTCATATTGGTGTCAGTACATAAGATACAACATGTATCTATGTATACAACTTGTTAACTAAGCACATGGAGTAAGATATTATCTACCGTATATGTTTGACCAAAATACAATAAATATCTTCTTGATCTTATCCTATGAGTCACTGATCAGCAGTACCTTATACAACTAGCAGTACCTTCAACTTGAACTAGCAGTACCTTCTTGCTCTAGCAGTACCTTCATGTACTAGCAGTACCTTGATCATGAACTAGCAGTACCTTCGACTTAGAGTAAATTCTAATACTCTAACTTCAGAATATTTAATTCCCAACAGATAATAAGCACCTAGCTACAAATCACCAAGTTAGTAAGATGAATTATAGTCGTTAGGAATATCATCTTTGACTTATTAAATTATAGCAAAATAGTCTTGGGTAAAATAGGTCAAAAAAGTTCAGCTAAAAACGAAATGGGTCCAATGGTTTAAAGGGGTGAAAGTCATACAAAATCTAAATAAATTTATTCAACCTCTAACATCATTCTTATCAAAATCGCCTAGTGAGATGAATTATAGACGTTAGGAATGCCATCTTCGACTTATTATTATATCTACTATTATATGTGTTGCACATTTCAATCTCTGGGAAAAAATAAGATAACTTCTTTGAGACTAAATCAGTAACTTTTTTCTTTCGCAAACTGTACTCACCAGCTTAATTCAACTGAGGTTATTTTTCAAGTCCAGTCGTTCTTGGGCACAATAGATCTTCACTCCAGAATTTTAATGATCTTTAGTCGGCATCTTATTCTTGATTCCTTTATGAAAACCTTCCATTTTTTTTTTTTTTTTTTTTGTAGAACAAAGCTGCAATTGATTAAAAAAGATTTAAACATAAAGAGCAATCTAATACAAAACTGAGCTTAAAATATGTGCCTTATTAAATAAATTACGATAACTCATAACAGTACGCACTTGAACATTTTAATAAACAAATTCTAGAAAAGAGTTCATAATAATAATAATAATAATATGTATAACCAAAACTATATAATTACAAACTACCGCTTCCGTGATGCAATTCGTTGGAGACTAAACACTCTTTCCCAAACATCTGTCCACAATATGACACAAACACATACACGATTCAACACAAACTAAATAGCAATAATATTCTTAATTGAAAAAGTTGTATTAGTTTTGATCAAAGATAACCTTCAGAAACTGAATTATTGGTATGATTGCTTTTAATTCACCTAAGCCACTTGTGCAGGGGTTACCTAAGACACCAACAACCCAAGTTTGGTGATAACTTAATTGACAGTGAATATGCATATCAGAGCCCCTATCTCATATCAAACTAAATACATGGATTAACACATGTAAAAATACGAACCTCCAATTTGTATCAACTTTTAGCCACAACCATCAATAAATTTTCAATTAATTGCAAAACAAAAAACCGATATACAAACCGAAGTCAAAATTATTAATTAACTGGGAAAAACTAAAAATAAGAAAATCGAATTAACATATAATTCAATCAATTAACAAAAAAAAAATTAGCAAAACAAATAAGGGTTTCTACTGATTCTAACCAAATCCAAAGAAGTAAATTTCATACATGGAGAGAAAAATACTAACATGATTGTTGAATTGAGTTATCACATAACACACAATCGAATGAAGAGATGACGAATTCGAGTGTAAGGGTTTGTGTTTGGAAGGTAGATTGGGTTTCTTTTATTTACTTTCCCTGAGCCTCCGTTTTTTTTTTCTTTTGTTACAGTTCAGTCCACGATTAGGAACTAATACCCCGGAAGTACCTGTGTATTTTTTGTTTTTTTCTTTTATGCTTTGCTTGAAATCCGAATTTTTCAATTTTTGGCAAAATCCGGAAATAATTAGGCTTAATTATTTTTCAAAATTTAGGAGGAAAAAAAAAAAAAAATTACCAAATAAGGTATGATTTGATTTTTTTTTGAAATGAAAAAGTCCCCACTAGAGGTTTTGTTTTATTATATAAAAGATATTCAGTAAATTTTTATAAGTAATTTAATATCATACATATGTTTTGATTTACATAAAAAACTTCTACATTGGGACAAAATGGTGAACCATAAAAATATTTGACTTTTGAGTCAAACTTTTTACTCTCATCAACTTTACTCAGTTTTTTTCATATCCATGTCTATGAAAGAACATATATTATAGTGTTTATAGTATTGATAGAAGCTACTAAACAAGTTTTAGGAATAAGACGTTATCATCAGATAAAGTTCAAAGTCTTCTTTCGCGGTAGATTTGAAGGATGGTTTGTTATCAATAGGATATTTGTATCAGCAAGAAGTTGTTGAAAGCAAGATTGTTTTTTGTTTTATTTGAAAACTTGTTATAAGTCCCGTGCAAGCACGGGTTTTTTTCTAAAACTTTTATTAATTATTAGTAACTAAAAATACAAACAACTTAACATGTCCTAAATATTTTAACTTGCTAGATAAAAAAATAAAAATAAAATATGATATGTATATAAGCTTTTATTTATTTATTGTTTTTAGATACTTAATTTGGATTGAAAATTATTCTTCGTCACTAAAGAACACGGTATAAGTAACAAACCTTGCAGATTATATAGCAAGCCAACCAAGCATATAGGAAGAGTCCATATCATCTTGTATGTAAATCCGGTGTTCCACTATGATATTTCAACAAACACTTCTAGTGCCTTCAACTTAGAAGGCAAAATTTTGACATTCTGACAAACCGTATCTTTATTCACACCCAACAATTATAACTCACAAATAAACAATAAATTACTGAACATTGTATCAAAACTCACAATTAATTAACTATCTACAGGTCCGAGCCTTGGTGTTAAGAAACTGCAGAAGTCATTAAAACAAACTCACTTACCAGACTAACATTAAGATATAGGTGTAACATATGCAATATTGGAAATTTTGAACAATACGATATATAGTAGCTTGAAGCTCTGCTAACCAACCATGAATTGTACACCATTGATTCACCACTGGATCACATAGTTTCGTACAGCTAACCACTCTATCAGATTTTGCAAATAATTAAAGTTACCCATTTACATGTTTAAATCAATAACCAAAGAGTGTGTACCTTGATTTTGACTATACAATCTTTTTAGTTCTTTATCTAACATAAACCATTCGACACTCAAATTTAAGTGTTCATTCTTTTAAAATCGAAGTGGTAACAGCATGAATTTCTAAACTATTACCTGAACATCCATATCACCAGATTTCCGGAATGTTAAAGCATACAATAACTTACATGCTCTTAGTAACCACAATTATAATCATGTTAACCATTAATAAATAGTATAAAATCATAAAGCACAAAGTAAGATCAAGTGTAATATATAGAACATTACATGCAAAGCTATAACAGATTGAAGAAAGGCACATATGCTGGCAAAATGTCTTGAGCCAAACTGGGCCGTTAACATTGTTAAGCAAGTAGTAAGACGATAAACAAAACACCTTTAATAAGGAAATTCCTAAATAAAACAAAGAAACCTGATTTTTATTTTTTGTGAATCATAAGGGTTTGAATTTGCGTATTGGATTCAAGATCAAGCTAAGGAGGTGATGGTTGATATATGATGTAAGTGATAAGACTAATAATTTTTGTTGAATATCTTCATACCTTTTTCGCATGATTCTTCTGATGCATGATTCCCGTGATTTCCAATTTTATGAAAAGGTTTTGGATTTCCAGTTTTATGAAGTGGTGGATCTTAGTTTGTGTTATTAGGATAATTGGTGGTAGTGGTGATGGATCTAAAATAAGGGAGTCCCGTGTTCTTTTTATAAATTACACTTTTGGCTTAAAATTATGCCAAAAGTCATTGAGGGCCATGTGTATTTTCCAATTATTTTAACAAAACGTTTTTTAAAATTCTTTAAGGTAAATTAGGAAACAATTAACTTTAATTATTTTTTAAAAGCTAAAAAACCGAATTAAAAAAAAAAATATTTCTAAAAAAGGAATGATTTGATTTTTTTTGAAATGAAAAAGTCCCCACTAGGGGTTTTGCTTTATTATATAAAAGATTTTCTTAAATATTAAATAAGAAAAGCCTAAATACTTCTAAATTCATCTATATTCTACAAAAAAAAGAATGTGATTTGTAATCATTCAATAAAAACTTACAAAAATATATGTGTCAAAATATAAAAAATTAAAACTTGAAAACGGTGGAGCAAGTTTTTCAAAGATTTGGGCCGAAACTTAAAATTCAGTATTATTCCCACTAAATATTTGAAGTCCCAACATTCCCAAATTCCTCCTCCATCAATCAAACTCGATCTCTTATCATTCATTCACGCACAATCATTGACGCAAGAACATCTCCTCCAAATCTAATTAATATTAAAACCCACTATATTCGTAAATAACCCTAATTCAATACCTCAATCAAAGTACAATGGTTTTGAAGGTCATGTTATAATAATTAAAACCCGAAATTAAAAATAATAATTTATTTAAATGATTAGAAAAAATCCCGCGCGTGCGCGGGCATTATATCTAAATGACAACGTATTGTAAACACCAAAACAAATTTGCATCAATCTTGTTAGGTGGAAACAACCTCGAAGTCAACCTTTGAAAAGAGACGGCTTTACTCGATTTAAGCTTGTGATTAATTGGCTAAAAGATTAGAAAACATGATTACATTAAATAAAACTAGACGAGTACCCATGCATAGCAATGAAATTTTATAGCGGCAAATAGTTTTAGTGATAAAAAAGTTTATGGGATATAAATGAAAAATAATAAAAGTTTGAAGATTTGAGCATTAAACATAATGTTTTGAAACCCGTTCGACCCGGACAGTTCAACCAGTTGAACCGTTCCGGTCGAAAAAACATGTCAAATTAAACCGGGTCAACTCGTTGGGTTGGGTCGAAAAAACGGGTAGAATTAAATTGAGTCAACTAGCCAGGTTTGAAGCGGCCCGGGTCAACCCGGTTTTTGATGTGTATTAGTAGTGTTTTAATAGTTTCAAGATTTGCATATGCTTTTCGAAAATAGTGTAAGAACGTTTCTCCTTTTCATAAAATATTTTAAGTTTTCAACATTTTGTAAGAACGTTTCTCCTTTTTATATATAGTATAGGTATAAAATAGAGGTGGCAATTTGTGCCAAAAATAAAAAAATTTGGCTACTTTGTAAAAGATTTGGGCACATTTAGCCTCATCTTTTTTTTAAAACGGGCACATTTAGCCTATTGAAAAGTTAAATGGGCACAACGGGCACATATTTTCTCTCAATTAGAGAACATTATAATCATTTTTGAAAAAAAAAACTTATATATATAATATATTTAATTTTTTAAATATAAATGAAGTATTACGTTTAAAGAATTTATTTCGTCATTTTCGGTCTTCTATAAAGCGATTTGTATAACATGTGTCCGTTTAGCCCGTTCCCGTTTAAGCCCTTGCTCATTTTAGTCTGTGCCGGCCGTGCCCGCCCATTTTGCCACCTCTAGTATAAAAGTATAGATGTACAAGTAACTTTAGCCGTAGAA
>CP139504.1:19381861-19606861 GCA_021014915.2 Artemisia tridentata subsp. tridentata
AAATGAGCATATAATAGTTAGAACGAGTAAGAATATGTAAGACTTCTCTTATATATGAGAAGAGAGTAGGTTTGTCATTTAGAAAACAAAGTTCTAAATTTGAAAATAGGCTCATGAAAATGAGTCAAGTTAGAATAAATTTGTAAAATAGCAAATAGTGATATTAGCAAATACAACTGTAATTTTATTGAATGTGTTCACATAAGAGATTGTGATATCTATTTATAATAGACATATGACTTTCTAAACAAGCAACATAATTATAACCCTAAAACCTATGGACCCTAAGCCCACAATTAGGCTTAGGTCATAACCAAGTCATCTAACACTCCCCCGCAGTTTGAGCGGGAGGAAACCGAACAGTCAAACTTGATCGAATGTTGAAATCTACTTCTTGTTTTTGGCCATTGGAGTTTTGTTTGCTTCTTCTTGTTTGTTTATTTTCACGAAGGTGGAGTTCTATTTGGTGGCAAAGTTAGGTACTGCTTGACGACTTCCTCCTTTTTTTACGTCACAACTTTCTTTGCCCTAGGCAGGAGCTACAATTTTTTTGATCAACTATTTTCTTCAAAGACGACAATGATCTTTGGCGTTAAAACAAGGAGTTATGTTGATAAGATAAAAGTAGTTGGTTGATGACTAAATCAACATAATATGATTGCGTTTTGACAGCTAGGGTTGTCGAATAAAAAGAAATTAAAAGGCTAAAAAAATGAAGACGTAGAAAATAAATATGCCGGGATCCCTCCGAATCATCGACAAGTAACCGATGACATGTTACACCCATATCCCGATAAGGTACTATATATGTATATAATATGTTATGTATTATGTGTTATGAGTTAGCTAAATAAATAAATGTATGGTCAAGTTAGAAAGAATGAAACTTGAAGGACTAAGATGGCCAAAAGAGTAAACTTAGCTAATTAAATAATTTGGCCTAGATAAATTTAGAAGGATCCAGGTTTTTTCCTTCTTGGTCTCATTTGGTGAAGGTCGGCTTATAAGAGAAAAGAGGGGGGAAGAGCAAGTTTGCAATTAAGCTCAAATTTACCATTTTGAAGTGATCAAATAAGCCTTGAGAACCCTTAATTGTAATCCTTTTATCAAGTAAGTGTTTTTCCCCAAATTATGAAACTAGGGTTCATGACGAGATAATTTAGCATAATGATTAAAGGTTGATAATTTATGATTTGTTAGTTAATTAGCCCTAATTTGAGATGATTGTGATATAGGGAGCAAGTAGGAAGTTGGAAGCCATTGCTAGTAAAGTGGTAATTGTGAATCAAGGTAAGTATATGGTGATAACATGTGTTGTTAGCTTTATCATATGTTATGTATGATAATGATTTATGTTTGTTAGATTTATCATGTTTGATCGCATGGTAATGCTGAAGGATAGGGTATAGGGTGCGTTAGCTAGTTATGGATCCATCACCAGGCTTAGCTTAGTTAGTCGTTGGGCTAACTATGGGACGAGGTTCAACCCTAGGGGTTGATCGTGTTTAGGCCGACTATGTTGGCATGAGGTATGTGCCCCTATATTGCTAGCTTAACTAGTGGTAGACTAGTTATGGTTATGGTATGATTTATGTATATGTTGCTAGCTTGTTATACCATGTACTTACTAAGCGTTTCGATTACAAGTTTAGTTGTGATGTTTTTCTTGATAGGTACTAGTGAAGCTAGTAAGGGTAAAGAGAAGGCGTAGGATGATTTGCTATTAGAAGTGTAGTTGTGGACTTGGTATGTAGAAGATTTCATCTTTTGGATCAAGCTTTTGAAAGTTGGAAGCCCCAAGTGTCATCCCCTTTTTGGTATAAATCTTGTGTCTAATATGGGTCTTTTTGGTGTCTTTAAGTCCTAGATATTAGTTATGTTTGAGTCACGTAGTTAGTTGGGTCAAGGATGTGAAGTTATGTCTTGATGTGTTAATATGCTCGTTAAGGGGTCTTTGGTATTAGTATGTATCCACCCATTTTGAAAAGTAAACGGATCATGTAACCGTGGAACAAGTTTGACATGTTAAGTTAATGCTTTGGTTCAAGTTTGATGTGTTACGGATGAAGTATGAGTTGAATGTCGCGAAAATGGAACTAAACAAAAACAATTTGGAAACCTGCAGGTGCTCAGCCGGCGGCTGAGACTTTCTGAGAAGGTCCAGCCGGCGGTTGGAACCTCTCTGAGGTGGCCAACCGGCGGTTGGGACCTCCAACAGGCGGTTGGGCATTATTTCCAGTATTCGACAATTTTTGAAAATTTGTATCTTTTAATCCGTAAGTCGTTACGGGTCCCGCCACCCGTCGTTTTGAAGGTAATTGAGTTTAGTTTCATTTAAAAATAGTTTCAAGTCCTAAATGTTTTTAGATTTTTGTCAATGGTCAAAAGTATAACAGAATGTACGTTAAATTTTGGTCTAGTCGGGTACGGGGTGTAACAACTTGGTATCAGAGCTTCGGTCTAAGAGATTTAGGATTTCACTTTAGGATTTCCTAGACTTAGGCCTTGCGTAGATGTGTTTAGGACTAGTGTTTGTTATTTATGTATCGTTTGGACGATTTTGAGGATACATAAGTTAAATATTTCTATGACTACGCTTGGCCACCGTAGTGATAAAAATATGGTATATATGTGAAATTGAAATCATTTAGACCATACACGAGTGACGAACTAGGGTGTTAGTGTAAGGTTATATATATATATATATATATATATATATATATATATATATTATATATATATATATATATATATATATATATATATATATATATATATATATATAAATAGGGGGGCTTTATTTTCAGAACCCTGTTAAGTGCGGGAACTGCGAGAATCCACTTTCAACCCTTGGATTAACTAGATCAATGGATAAGAATGTTCCATGGCATTTTCGTAAATAAATTGAAAGTGATTTCCTGAAACATTTATGAAAAGGGCATAAATGGTATTTAACTTTTACACCCTCTCATTAACTGCTTGCTTATATTCCGGGATTTTTTTCAAATTTTCCTCCGGTATAATGATTAATAAAACAAAAGAAGATAATCTCATTTTTTATGTAAAAACACACACAATCACACATTCACACACATTCTTCCCCAATTGTCTCTTTTCCAGCGGCGATAAATACCCCAAACCAATCCAGGCGGCGACAATCTTCCCCAATTAAAATCAACCTGTTTTTTTCAACAATTAACAAGGAGGTCGAATGGAAGGTATGATTGGTATGATTAATTGATTTTTTTTTAATGATTGTTGTTGTTTCGAAAAAAAAAGGGATTGCATGTGTGTTTCTTGTTTAATAGTGATGAACAAGCTTGTGTATTTTAATGTTTTGTTCGATTAAAGTTTTGATTTGGTTAATTATCTATTTTTTTTTAATTCGTTCATAGTTTCGTTTAACAGTAATGTTGAATTTTATTTTTTATTTTTTTTATTTTTTTTAATTCGTTGTCTAATTTCCTGTAACAAGATTGGTTTTTTTTTTTTTTTTTTTTTTTTTTTTTTTTTTTTTTTTTTTTTTAATTCGTTGTCTAAGTTCCTGTAACAAGCTTGGTTTTTTTTTTTGTTTTTTTGTTTTTTTTTTTATTAATTATCTGTGTATTTAATTCGGTTATAATGTGTTTGGTTTAATTATCTATTTTTTTTAGATTGTTTATAATTTGTGGTGAATATATCATTGCTGGTTTGATACATAAGTGTTTTGATACGTAAATGTATATAGTGTTTGGTAGGTATTGAACATTAATGTTTCAAGTATGAAGTTGGTGTTTTGAAACATGGGTGTTTTGACACATAACTGTTTTGATCAAGTATGACATTGGTGTTTTGAGGCATAAATGTTTTTAGTATATGTTAGTTATTTAATAAGATGTGGATGTATACCTGTGAATGTTGTTTAACTCTTATTGAACAAGGGTGTTTTGATACATAATGTGGGTAAATTGTGATGATTTTAATTTTAATTTTTTTTTTTTTAAAAATTTTTTTTTTTTTTTTTTTTTTTTTTTTTTTTTTTTTTTGTAAATAATGACCGAATATCTGGTAGTTATTTGAAAAGATATAGTATGACATTGGTGTTTTGCTACATAAATGATTCTAATATTAGTTAGTTGTGTAATAAGATATAGATGTATAGCTTACATTGTTGTGTTGAAGTAGTAACTGGGGTGGTTGGTTGTGGATAATGAAAATTTTGTAACAAGGGTCTTTGTCATAGATGTAACAGGGGTGTTTGAAAGTGGTTAATGAGAATTTTGAAACAGGGGTGTTAGGAGTAGATGTAACAAGGGTGTTTGGATGTGGATAATGAAATTGTTGTTACAGGGTTGTGTTGAGTAGATGAAACAGGGCTGTTTGGGTGTTTGGAATATGTGTAACCAGGGTGTTTGTTAAATGTGTAAAAGGAATACATATAACAAGGGTGTTTGGATGTGTATAATGAAATTATTGTAACATGGCTGTTTGTAGTAGATGTAACAGGGGTGATTGTAATATTGTAATATATAACAAGGGTGTTTGGATGTGTATAATGAAAGTAATTGTATTGTTTGTTCATGTGTATTGCTATTTAGTATTTTTTATGTTGTTATTGTTAGAGTGAGCGATGATTTTTTTTTTTTTTTTTTTAAAACTTTCTGGTTTTGTGTATTTGATATAGATGTTAGGAGAAGTGGAAGGAAAAAGAATAAAGGGCCGGTAATTTTCGAGAACACAGTGGAAAAGGCAATAGATGCTGATGCGGAGGATAGTGACGATGACTTCGAAAATGCTAACGTCTCGGTTGTAAAAGGTAAGCATAATGTTATACTAATGCAACTCATTTGGGTTTTTGTAGACTAGGAAGGAGTTATCATTGTTTTGTTTATACTAGTGAACAGGGGTGTTTGTAAGTTGGATAATTTGTTCTGTATGGTCTTTGTTTGGGTGTATTTAGTTTAGATTGTCTGAACATGGGTGATTACACAGGGGTGTTTGTAAGTTGGATTAGTTGAATAGATTGTCTAAACATGGGTGTTTGAACCTGGGTATAAGGGTAAGACATTGCGTCATACTAGTGAACATGGGTGTTTAAGTTAATCAACATGTGTGTTTGACCATGGGTGGCCCAGTTAGTGAAATGGTTTTCAAATTAGTTAACATTGGGGGTTCTAATTAGCTCAAACAAAAAAATAGCATAAAAAATTGTCATTCGGTTTTCAAAATATAGTGAACATGTGTGTTTGAAGTTAGTGAACATGTGTGTTCGAACAAGGGAATATAGTGACTGTCTGAACATGTGTGTTTGAACATGGGAATATGTGAAACATAGTTGCAATTTTAAAGTGTGTATTAAGAGTGTCATTAATCTGGTTTGTTTTTGACAGATGTGAGTTCAAAGAAAGTAGACAAGGGTGAGAAAGTTGCGTTGGCGAAGAGGAAAAAAGTTGAATCGAAATGTAAGTGTAAATTGTTTTATAATTATAAATATGTAATTGTATATTTTATATCAGTTGTTTTAATAAACATGATTTACTATAGGTGATGAAAAGGACGAGGTTAAAAAAATTAAAAGGAAGAAAGGAGAAACCTCTAAAGAAGTAGTTACTAAACCTTATGTGTTCCAGACGAGAACATCTCCGAAAATGCTATTCAATGCTTTGCAGACTCTTTTGCCAGCTCAGAAAGCTTGCCTCGAACAAATGGGGTTTGAAGGTATGTTAGATATGAAGTTAGATGGAATTCCATCTAAGATGGGGTTTTATGTCGTCGACCAGTTTAACCCAGGGAAGATGGAAATAAAACTGAATAACTCATCCATTGTGATAACAAAGCAACTAATTGGAGAGTTACTAGGTATACGGAATGAAGGGAGGGACATAATGGAGGAGGAAATTGAAAGAGACGAAGGGTTGATTGGTCGCTGGTTGAAACAGTTTCAAGAAGGGAAGGACAAGACAACCGGCATACTAAAGGGTTTGATTAGAAAGTCAAAGGTTGCAGACATGAACTTCAGGCTGAATTTCATTGTCTTGTTTACGTCTGTGATGGGTCGTGTTAATGGTAAAGGAATATTGGATTTAAGTGTCCTTAATCATATACACACTGAAACAGATTTGTCAACAATAAACTGGTGCGACTATGTTTTGCGGTGTCTCAAAACCTGTAAAGAATAGTTACTAAGGTGTATGCTAAATCATACATGCATGTTCATATGATATGTTTATTAAGTTGAATGCTAAATCATACATGTATTTTTTGAATAGGCATGTTTATGTATAATAGTTACTAAGGTGTATGGTAATAAAATACATGTGTTTCTTGGAACATGCATGTTTATCTAGTATATTTACGAAGCTGTATGGTAATAACGTACATGGTTGTATGAACATGCTTTTTTAGTAATTATGTCTATGAAGGTGTATGGTAAAAAAACATACATGTTTTTTATGAACTTGCAAGTTTATCTATTAGCCTTTATGATTATCAATGTTTATGTTAAAAACATACATGTTTTCTTTAAAACATGCATGTTCTGCTTTTATCAAGGGTATTGTAAAAAAATACATGAATTATATAAACATGCATGTTTATTTAGCAGTCTGAATTAATGTGTATGGTAAAAACATACTTGTTTTTAAAGATACAACTTAACAAACTTAATAAACTTAAGATACAACTTATTAAAGTTAAAAAAAGTAACGTAAATCCGCATAAACATAGTTGTTGAATAACGTAAATAAAGCTGCATTTATTTTGATTATTTGTCCACATCTCACGCGTCGTCTGAATACCCACCTTCATCGTCTTCATCATCTTCGTCACTGTTTTCATGCTCATAAATGTCCGCGTCTTCATCGGTTTCCTCATCTTCCTCAATGTTTTCTTCTTCTACAACTTTTTTCTTGCCCAATTTTTTTTTGCCCATTTTTTTCTTAAGCGGGGGATTTTCACAGCCTCGCTTATTGTGGCCTAGTTCTCCACAGTTACTACACGCACGTTGTTTGAAGGGGACTTTTCTATTAGTTCTCGCCTTTGTTTTGTTTTTTCCTTTTTTAGTTGCACTTACTATTCGGCCAGAACCATTCCGATTACCCTTAGTGTTACAGATTATTGGATTCTCAATGTCAACTGCAGCAGGTGCCTTTTTTTTTACCATCTACGTTATCAACTTCTTGGCCATGTTGATTGACATCTTCATTAAAGGTATTCGTTTCAACAATCTTCCTTGGTTTACCACCTCTATTACAAATGATATGTTTGTGTGTTACTTCCCCTTTCCATTTTTTGGATCCTGATTTACGTACACCAAACCTAGCATTAGCAGCATAAACCTTGTACATGTTAAAAGCTTCGTCAAACGTTTTAAAAACAGTACCCCTTTTAGGTTTTTCATCAACAGGAACGTTAGGGACCCAATATGAGTGCCCCTTTGGTGTCGCCATTTTTTGGATCCTGATTTACGTACACCAAACCTAGCATTAGCAGCATAAACCTTGTACATGTTAAAAGCTTCGTCAAACGTTTTAAAAACAGTACCCCTTTTAGGTTTTTCATCAACAGGAACGTTAGGGACCCAATATGAGTGTCCATTTGGTGTCGGAATGAACTCAGGGTCAATATCAAAGACATCAACAACGTCATCTCCTACATATAATAAAAAACACGTGTATTAGCAACATGCATTCATTAATCAAAGTACAAAATTAGAATTTTTATCAGAAGTATGGTCGAATAACATGATTGTTAAAAGAACATGTATTCAATTTCGTTGTAATAAAAAATATGGACAATGTAAAAACAAACCATTATTTTCGATTAACAACATATTATAATAACATGGTTATCGAGACAAGTGTTTGATCAACATTGATGACGTATAGTCCGCATTCGGGTCACGAACCCGACCCATGGACGCCACTAACACTTAAGCCCATCACGAATGGGCTATCACGATAACGGTTTAGGCTCACGATGGCCCAAACCCAAAGTTATTTATGGTTTTGATATAAGATATCTCTTATTTATGAGATATATATCAAATAACCGACCTATGCGGGATACGCTGAGGAGTGAGGAACACGAAACCAACTAGGGTTTCGTGTGTATAAATAGAGCATCTCGGCTCTCATTAAAAGGTACGATCTACAACCCTAACTCTTCAACTAAACCCTAAAATCGATTACTTACTCTCACGCTGGAGGATAATCGTGGGAGACAATCTCACGATAAGCCTAACGGTGTCTTTTTATTTTCTTAGTGCGTAGGTCTCAAGCATTAAGATCTAATTGGTACGGAAACAAGGAACGCCCAACTTTTGTATCAACTAGTGGCGCCATCCGTGGGACCTTACACTAAGAATTCTACGAAGAACTAGAATGACGAAGCATGGAAACCCAAATCAGCGGACTCCGCAGACAAAGAAAGCGCATGACGACCTACTGGGGAAGAAGCAGCAAACTGATTCAGCCGCTAAGCAGGCCTCTGGAACAACCAGTGCGCCCAAAAGCCTAGGATCATACTCAGATCTGGCTTTTACTCCAGTAGAACCGATTACAAGAACTACCCATGCTATTACAACAACCACTAGCGCGGTAGATCTACTGCGCACTCCTCTCACCATGCCAGAATTAAACTTCACTGAACCGCCAAATGCGCCCACCCGAAACAAGGGTCCTGATTTGGAAACAGACATCCTCGCGCTAGAAGGAGTCGCGCCTGAACTAGCGCCAAGTGATTTCGTGTCCCAAAACTACGAAACCTTGGCTGCACTGATGCGAGAGGAAGCAAAAAAGAGGTCAAGTCAGAGCCTGCAAGCCAGGCTCAACTTTGATCCTGAGCATGAGGCATCCCCACCGCGCTACTGAAAGGAAAGGCGCGAGAAGGATGGCCGCCGACACCCTGTATTTACTAGGATCGGAAGGAAAGTTGTGGACGATGAAGCAGCCGACTTACAGTCTCTGGAGGAGCACGAAGATGATGGACGGCGCACCAATGTCCACGCTAGACTTGGTAGTCGCAGGATCCACGATAGACTTGGGCGACGATGCTCCCCAAGCGAAAGCCCTTCAAGCTCGGATTCCGAGGATAGTCGGCGCAAGCGCCGCAAAAGGGTAAGCTCATCCTCAAGTGACTCCTCGGACAACGAGGACAAAGAAACAGGACACTGGAAGTCCAGGGGAAGATCCCGCGACTGGGAAGACGAAGATATGTCTCGTCCCTGGCGCCGCCAAAAGGTTGACGCATTCACTCGGCGCATCAGTGATTTTTCAGAAGATAAAAAAAGGCGCATGCCCGCTAATGTTAAGACTTATGATGGGACAGGTGATCCTGATGACCACCTAAAAATTTTCGAATCAGCAGCAACCATCGAAAATTGGCCACAACCTGTGTGGTGCCACATGTTTAACTCTACTTTAGTGGGGAATGCGCGAAACTGGTTCAGTAAACTTCCACGTAGAAGCATCAATGGGTTTGAAGAGTTGCGGAAGGCGTTTCGTTTGAACTTCACTCAGCGGAAGAAGTGCGCCAAGAACCCTGTCGAACTCGCTAGAGTAAAACAGCGCCAAGGGGAATCCACAATCGCTTTTATGGAGCGCTATAAGGATGAATGCATACATGTCAAGGCATGCCCCGAAATACTAAAGATCTCAGGGTTCATGAACGGAATCAACAACCCAGACCTTATCAAAAAGTTAAATGATAGGGTTCCCCAAACCTTTGATGAACTTATGAAGCGCACGAGGTCCTTCATTCAAGGAGAAGCCGCCGCTGCGGATAGCAAGAAAGGCTACTCAAACTATAGGTCACAAGAAGAGCCAAGGAGACAATCCAATGACCAGAGTAGCAATCGTAACAAAAGCTATCGCAATCAAGGGGGCAAACGGGGAAACGACAAGTATACCCCACTAACGAAGACTCCAAAGGAGATATTTGCGACGGAAGGCGCAAACTTTCCGAGACCCCCACCGATGCGCACCCCAGAAGATCGGCGCGTCGGGAACGGATACTGCGAGTATCATGCACAGAAGGGCCACACAACCAACGAGTGTGTCCAATTGCGCCAATTAATTGAGAAGCTAGTAAAAGAAGGCATATTGGACCATCTAGTTAAGAATATTAAGGATGGGAAAGATAAACAGAAAACTAGGGGCAAAAAAGAAGCGCCTAAGGACAAGGCTGACACAATCTACATGATACAATCATGGCAGCGAAAAACTAGGCAAAAGGTCAGCCAAAAATTTTCTCATGGAAGCGAAATCTCTTTTCCTACCTTGGCTGCGGACAACGCAGTGGTGGAACCACTCACCGTTGAGATAAATGCGGGGGGTCACGATATCCACCGCATGTATGTTGATGGAGGGGCATCAGCGGATATAATGTATGAGCATTGTTTCAAGAGATTGCGCCCTGAGATACAAAGACAGTTAAGCCCAGCCACGACTGCGTTGACGGGCTTCACAGGAGAAAAGATATGGCCCATGGGGCAACTGCGACTACTAGTCGCTGTTGGTAATAAGGAACACTCCACGACAGCCTGGATGAATTTCATGGTGATCAGATCTCCTTCACCATACAATGGCATTATTGGAAGACCAGGAATTTCGGCAATACGCGCAATACCGTCCACAGCGCATTGGATGCTCAAATTCCCGGTAGAAGGCGGCATTGTCACCATCTACAATAGCGCCGCGCCACCTAGAGAATGTAACACGATTACATGCGAAACAACGCACACCCCAGAACAGAGCGCAGCTAAAGTATCAAACCTAAAGGTTGCAATTTACCCTGAATACCCGGAGCAAGAAGTATCGATTGGAGGATCGTTATCTGACAAAGGAAGAGCGGCTGTGTGCGCGCTCTTGCAAAAGAATCTGGATATCTTCGCATGGGAACCAAAGCATATGACTGGCGTGCCACGCTCGATTACAGAACACAAGTTGAACATCCGACAAGGATACTCCCCAGTACGGCAGAAAAAGCGCGGCCAGGCTCCAGACCACGCAAAAGCCATTCTGGAAGAAGTACACAAACTTGTGGACGCAGGCATCATGCGAGAAGTCTATTACCATGACTGGCTCTCCAATCCAGTAATGGTCAAGAAGAGCGATGGTAGTTGGCGGATGTGTGTAGATTTCACTGATCTCAACAAAGCATGTCCACAGGACTGCTACCCACTACCAGAGATAGACTGGAAGGTAGAATCTTTGTGCGGATATCCCTTTAAATGTTTCTTAGATGCATACAAAGGGTACCACCAAATCCAAATGGCCAAGGAAGACGAGGAAAAAACAGCCTTCCACACAAGCCAAGGTGTCTTTTATTACACAAAGATGCCTTTTGGCCTGAAGAATGCGGGTGCCACCTACCAGCGATTGGTAGATAATGCATTTGAAAAGCAAGTGGGCCGCAACCTAGAGGTCTATGTGGACGACCTTGTCATAAAAAGCCATACTGAAGACGAAGTGGTGCGCGATATTGAAGAAACATTTAGAACACTACGAGAGATCAACATGAAGTTGAATCCTAAGAAATGCACTTTTGGCGCTACAGAAGGCATGTTCCTGGGATACTTGATAGAACCAGATGGCATTAAGCCATGCCCAGAAAAAACAGAGGCTGTCATCCAACTCCCTTCACCGCGCACGTTGAAGGAAGTTCAGTCTCTGAATGGAAAGCTAGCCGGTTTGAACAGATTCCTGTCCAAATCAGCGGATAAGTCACTTCCTCTATTTAAAACACTCAAGAAGTGTACAAAAAAGGGAGACTTTCGTTGGACTACGGAAGCGGAAGAAGCTTTCACACAGCTTAAGCAACATATAGCAGCGCTTCCTAAACTAGTCGCACCCCGACCAGGGGAGGAGTTAATTGTCTACTTATCTGCGACTCATGGAGCGGTCAGCGCAGTGCTACTGACGGATAGGAACTCCGTACAAACACCATTATATTTTGTAAGCAAAGCACTCAAGAAGACAGAGATTAACTACAGCCCAATGGAGAAGTTGGTCTTGGCGTTAGTATTCGCCGCCAAAAGACTGCGTAGATACTTTCAAGCGCACCCAATAGCGGTGATCACAGACCAACCTATCAAACAAGTTATCTCTAAACCTGACGCATCGGGGCGATTACAAAAATGGAGTGTGCTACTAGGCGAGTATAATATCTCTTATAGACCACGCACTGCGGTTAAGGGGCAAATCCTAGCAGACTTCATCATCGAAAAACTAGACACCGATGCTGCACCTCCACTGAGCAAGGTAGAACTACAAGATCCATGGGTCCTGTTCACAGACGGATCTTCATGCGTAGACGGGTCGGGCGCAGGCCTTATCCTCACTAATCCAGAAGGAATGGAATTCACTTACGCACTGCGCTTTGAATTCACAGCCACGAACAACGAGGCAGAATATGAAGCTCTAATCGCTGGATTGCGCATTGCAACTCGAATGGGTGTACGCAACCTAGAAGCAAACGTAGATTCTCGATTAGTAGCCAACCATGTGTCGGGTGAATATGTGGCTAAAGAGGATAACATGGTTCAATACCTCGACAAAACCAAGTCACTAATCCAAGGTTTTGACAGGTTTACCATTAAACAAATTCCTAGGGGGGAGAACAAAAAGGCGGACGCACTAAGCAAAATCGCATCTACAAGCTTCGCGCACCTGTCAAAACAAGTATTGGTGGAGATCCTAAAGAACAAATCCATCTCGAAGATGGAGATATCTACGGTGATAAAAGAGCAGGATCCTACATGGATGACCCCTATCATCGAATTCATAAGTAAGGGCAAACTGCCCGAGCAGCAGAAGGACGCTCGACGGATACGGCGCACAGCGCAGAGGTTCGAACTTAGAGATGGTATCCTATATCGGCGCTCATTCCTACAACCATGGCTTCGGTGCGTTGGACCTCTTCAGGCAGATTACGTACTCCGAGAGATCCACGCCGGTTCATGCAGTATGCATTCAGGACCACGATCTGTCGTAGCGCGAGCCTTGCGGTCAGGATACTACTGGCCCACTATGCATCGCGATGCGCGTGATGTGATAAAGAAATGTAATGACTGCCAAGTTCATAGACCCATCCCGTGCAGACCACAGCAAGAGCTAACACCTATCACTTCTCCATGGCCATTCTATAAGTGGGGTATCGGCATTGCGGGTCCCTTCCCTGTCGCAGCAGGAGGACTGAAATTCCTTATTGTTGCAATAGACTACTTCACTAAGTGGATTGAAGCGAAAGCAGTAGCGACAATCACAGGTAATCAAGTAAAATGCTTTGTTTGGGAAAATATTGTATGTCGCTTTGGATTACCTGGGGAGATTGTTTCGGACAACGGAAAACAATTCAGTGATAACCCGTTCAAAGACTGGTGCGCAGAGCTAAATATTACACAACACTTCGCGTCAGTTAAACACCCACAAACCAACGGTTTGGTTGAGCGCGCAAATCGTAGTCTAGGCGAAGGAATTAAAGCGCGCCTAGACAAACACAAAGGAAGATGGGTGGACGAATTGTCGCATGTCTTATGGGCGCACCGCACGACAATCAAAGTTAGCAATGGAGACACTCCTTTTTCTCTTGTCTATGGGACAGAAGCTGTCATACCAGCCGAAATTGGGATGCCAACTATTCGAACCGCGGAAGTTAATGTCGCAACCAATGACGACGAACGACGTATCGACTTGGACCTATTGGACGAAAGGCGTGAACGCGCAGCTATACGTGAATCAAAAGCCAAGTTAAAAATGAAGGGATATTATGACGCTAAAGTTCGAAGCATCTCATTCAGACCAGGCGACTTTGTATATCGCGCTAACGATGCAAGCCACGCTGATGAAGCGAAAAGTGTACCGCTTTTAAGGGGTCATTTAAGCCCTAAATCGTATTTATTTGATCAAATATTGCCCTAAATCGTTCCTTTTGTCATTTTAGGTACTTTGGAGAAGAAATCTGGAAAAGGAAGCATTTTGGACGTTTTTGGAGCATAAAAGTGAAGAAAACGACAAAGTCTCAAAATTATGCTGGAAAGTACCTTTGACGGCGTCAGGATTTTCCCCAGACGGCGTCATGGCTTGGCAAAAGTGGTGGATATGAAAATTACTCATGATAAGCCTGAGAAATTTGCATGGGAATTCTGACGGCGTCACCCTTTGGAGTGATCAAGGTCGTCACGGTATAAGTTAAAGCGGGACGGCGTCACGCCTAATTCTGACGACTTCAAGCCTTGATAAGCCAGAACGGATTTTGGAGAGCTAAAGAGGGACGGCGTCAAGAAGGCCATCCGGGAACCGTAAAAGCGGCGAGGTGACGGCGTCACACTCCATAAGGTGACGCCGTCAGATCTGAAAGTCTATATATAGTTTTGCAATTTTTTGTCATTAGTGTGGAACTTATTGGGGAACTTTGTGTGTGAAAAACCCTAAGACGAATTTAGCAGCTTTTTCAAGGCTTTTTGCCTTGAGATCTTCCATGTTACATTGAAGATAAGTTATCAATTAATCATTCAATATGTCTATGTGTTGTTTGATTCTATCTTGTTCTTGTCTTTTGTTTAACATGCTAGGCTAGGTTTTCTTTGTGTTTGCTTAGATCTAATGAAACCTAGCTATTGATTATTGGTTATTAGTGTGTTATTAGTTGTATTGGATGATTGTTCATCTATGTTAGGCTTAAGAAAACTGGCTAACTTCCGATACGGTAACTTGCTTGAACGTCTTAAGAAACATGAACCAATGCGTACTAAGGTTTTTATGGTTGTATTTAATGCATGAGCGAATTCTAGTGATCCCATGTTAGGAGCTTCTTAGCCGGCTCGACATAGGAGTGAAGTAGGAGTTCATAGAGTTGGGGAAGTACGTACGCCACCCCACGATTGGTATTAAGGAATACACCCGTCATCCACGCGATTAATATACACTAATCAACCGGTAAAAGATAGTTAGGGAGTAAAGAAATCTAAGTAAACACATTTCTCTCCACATAAGTTTTACCACCTTTTCATTTTCAGTTATTTTATTTTATTTGCATTCGTAGTTATTTGGGTTAGTTGACTAGCAACTAATTCCGCCCACTCTTTCAAACCCGAGATTTTACTTGCTTTCATAAAATTATAAAAACATAAAAAGAATCTTCTTTCACCCTTAGACCTATTAGAGTAGTTTTTCATACCTAACGAACACTATTCCCTGTGGAGAACGATCAATCCCCCGTACTTACCACTACACTATACTACATCGGTCAGGTACACTGCCTGGTGGGGTTGTAAGCCTCTTGAGATCCCTCGAGAGGTAAAACCTGTTGTAAGGTTGCAAAACCACGCATCAAGTTTTTGGCGCCGCTGCCGGGGAATAGTTATTGTTTAGGTTGAATTTTTATTTTATAGGTCTACTCACTAGATTCCTTTCTTGTGAGATTTTTATTTTATTTTTGTAGGTTTTCTTTAGTCTATCTTTTTTCTTCGTTTCTTTGTTCGTAACCATTACCATCCGACATCATGGAAGATGGTAATATCCTCGATCCCAACATCCCACCACCACAACAACCACCACCACCTCCTAGAGCCCGTACTTTAGGAGAGTACTCCCGTCCTAGCCACCATGGCTATCGAAACACCATGGAGCTCACTCAAGGAGCCAATGTCACTCCCTTGCGATCCGACACCATCCGGTTGGTGCAAAGCGGATGCGCATTCCATGGACTTCGTTCCGAAGATCCTAATCAACATCTCAAGGACTTTCTCAAAATCGTTGATTCTATAGACCTTGATGTTGCCACTTGAGAGACGACCCGACTGCGTCTCTTTCAATTCTCTTTGCGGGACCAAGCTAGTCAATGGCTAGAGCGTCAACCCGCAGGATCCATCACCTTTTGGGATGATCTCACCACTCGTTTCCTTGCTCAGTTTTTCCCACCGGGAAGAACTACCAAGCTAAGGAATGATATCTTGATGTTCCAACAACGTCAAGGCGAAACCCTCTACGAGGCATGGACTCGATTCAAGGACTTACTCCAAAAAGTCCCTCACCATGGCATAGAACTTTGGCTCCAAGTCCAAATCTTCTATGACCATATCAATCTCTCCACGAGGCAAATCATTGACCAATCGGCCGGTGGTAAGCTACGTGATCTAAGTGTGGAACAATCATGGGCTCTCCTAGAGGATCTTGCTCTTTATGACAACGAAAGTTGGAGTGATCCCCGTGATTTAAATAAAACGGTCAAGGCAATATCTTTGCCTTCGAACAATTCAAGCACTTACGACCGTAGGATCATAGAACTTGAAGACCAAGTCAAGTTTCTCATGAAATCCTACGAGGCTCCTAAACCTTCAAGCCAAGTGAACAAAATCACTTCTTCATGTGAATTATGTAGTGGTCCCCACGACACTCGTGATTGCATGGAACTCCCCGAACAAGCTTTTGCGGACTACGCATCCTCGCGTACCGACGGAGCGGGAGACAAGTGGTACACTTTCAAACCCGAGCCAAACCCCTACGGTGATACATACAACCCCTCATGGAAAAATCACCCGAACCTTAGGTGGAAACAAAACCAAAACGCACAACAAACCAATTCTTCCAACCCACCTAATCGTTTCCAATCAAGCGGTTCCAACTCGAACCGTACTTTCAACAACAATCCTTCCGGCAATGGTAGTACCAATAACTTTGAAGGATTGATGTCTCAATTTATGGCATCTCAAGAAGCTCGTTTAGCCAAGTTTGAAGCCGATTTCAAACAAAAACAAAGCGAGATGACCAATAAGATTGACACTTTGTTGAAAGCCCTTAATGACCGAGAAATGGGAGCACTCCCTAGCAACACGGTCAAGAACCCGAAACTAAACGTCAACGCCGTTTCATCGGTTACGTCTCCTAGTTCTTGTCCACAATATTATTCAGTCAATTCCATGAGCTCGTGTTTCAAACAAACCCAAGTCATAGTTGAAACACCTCCCACTCAAAACCTTGACGAAGAATTCAAGGAGCTCCACCTTGAAAGTCCGGTTATTGATGTGTTGGATGAGAAGAAGCTCAAGTTAGGAGAAAAAGGGACCGCCTTTGTTCAAAACAAGCTACCTAAGAAGTTAGATGATCCGGGCTTATTTGTTCTACCTTGCAAGATCGGTAATTCGGAGGCTTATGACACATTAGCCGATCTTGGATCAAGCCTTAACCTACTTCCGTTACCTCTCTACACCTCTCTAAAACTAAGAAAACTTTAAGAAACCGAGGTGATAATAGGCTTAGCGGATGGAAGTGTTGCTTACCCGGTTGGAGTAGTTAAGGACGTATTAGTACACATTGGAAAACTTACCATTTTAGCCGATTTACACGTCCTTGATATGGTTAGCGACCCCACATGCCCCTTGTTGATAGGTAGAGGATTTTTGGCGACCGCTAGTGCTATGATTGATTGTAAGGAATCTAAGATAGCGGTAGGAGAAGGAGATACTTGGTCAGTCTATGATGTGAAGAAACATGCCTATGATACTAGTGATGAACCAACACCCCATTGGTTAGAAGTAAATAGGAGACCATCTAGATATGGACCTTGGATCGATAGAGACTTCATAGGACCCCAACGCCTATTTTACCTAGAAGAGGACTTTGTGAACCGAACACATACGGTAGAGCAACTCTTAGCTAGGGACACCGAATTGGATCCATTTGAAGACCCTCTAGTTTTTAGGAAGATGATTGATTTCCTAGGAGTTTTGCCAATTAACCTAGGAATGAATAAGTGGACTTGTGAGGAAGATGATCATAAGTGGGATTGGGACAAACCACCCAAAGATGGAGATGGGTCATGGCATATTAAGATGACATTGTATGACCCGGATGGAGAGAAGTTTGAAAAGATATATTGTACTAAGCGGACCAATAGGAAACTTCAATCCAAGCTTAACCCTAAAGACGTCCTCGATGACGAACTCACTTACATAGGGTAGAAGGACTTTGAGTCTAGCTACAAGACTCGTTAATAAAGAAAAGCGCTTCTTGGGAGGCAACCCAAGCTTTATTTGCTTTGTGTGTTTATTTGTTTCCGTATGTATGTTTAATTTTTATTATTATTGATTCATGTTCAAAACTAATTTGTGAAAATGCTTTATCTTGTTTTTAACTTCGTCTTAACTACATATAAAGGTATTTTGCAAAAGTTAAGTGTAAGGGAAATCTAAATCGGTTTATTAGAACACAAATGAACATGAATCATAATAATATTAAATTAACATACATATTAGTATTTGTTTGAGTCAAATGCTTGTATCGAGTCATGATGATGTTTTGCAGGAATTCCAGGAAGTAAGGTATAGGTTTTTCCAAAATTTTTCCGGAAACTTAACATGAGAATTCTGTCAGATCATTTCTGACGGCGTCAGGATTTACAACCTGACGGTAATTTTCTGAAAATTTTTGAAAGTTTTGTTTTTATAAAAGTTTTTATTAAATCTATAACTTATAATCTCCAGGAATCTGCAAAATTATCATTCCACAAGCATTATATCCTTATATAGAGTTTATCCCGCCGATGTTATGCAGGTTTTCGTGTTTGTTTTCTCAGGTTTAACAGGTTATTTTGGACAAGGAAATGTTTGTTGGATCAAGCTTTTGGCGATGCATTAGTCATGGAGCTTCAACATTCTCTTGGAAGAAGATCTAACCATGTTACTTCTTTATCCACCGAGCGAATCAGGGGAGTATTTGATTTCATTCTTTTACTTCATGCTTTTACATCTTGTTATTTGAACATTGGGGACAATGTTCATCTTAAGTGTAAGGGGGGGGGGGGGGGTAAAGTACGATTAGAGAATGCTATTACGCTTGATTTTTGTTTGTTTAATAGTAGATGTGTAATAAAACTGAGATAAATACTTGTTAGGGCAATTTTAGTGCCAAATTTAAAATTTTTTACAACATATAGGAGTGAAACTTTGATCTTAATGAGCGTCTCACGGATAGGAGTTATATAACTAGCACAAAAACCGTACCACTAAAAAATTTTCCACCCCCAAATATGTGAGGTTCGCCCCTAGAATTGGTAGGAAAAGCATTTATGCTATGATGTGTGTACCGGTAGCACTTAGATTCTAGAACTTGCGTTAGGACCATTCCGAGGCCACAAGTGAGACTACATTCGTGTAGTTAGATTTACTACATGATAAGAGGCATTAGGATTAACCCATTGTTTTACACCTGTGATTTTGTTATAATTACGTTGGCTACATTGGTCAAGTAATTCTCCCACACCCTTTGCGTTGTACTCATTTTTAGTACACGATACCCCTAGTACACCCCTCAGAGCCTATCTTTTCGTTTCGACCTTTAAGCATTTTACTTAAAGGAAGAATTTGTTTACACCCCACTTAAATGTACACCCAAATCGCCTTAGCCTACCTTGTGTGCACTCATTTTTAGTGCATTATTGTGACAACATTTGTTTAAACCCTTAGTTAATTATCTAATTGATTACATGGTTGCTAAGTCGAGTCATATCCTTGTACATATTGTTTTGGGACGAAATTGGGACTCATGGGTAAAGTACTAGTGTAATGGAGTAATGGGGAAGAACAACATTATTACCCCCATATGTGCTAAATATTTTTAAAAGTACTCCAAGTGTTTCAATTATCTTAATTCGAGTCATTAGAATAGTTATTTGTAAAGTTATGTAAAAGTTCATGTGTAAGGGGAATGCAATGCCCCTATGATGTATTATTTTGGATGGTAGGGCAAGAGTGTATGAAAAAAAAAATAAAAAAAAAAATCAAGAAAAATACAAAAAAATGAGAAAAAGAAAAGTAGAAAAAACATACGGACTACCATCCCGTTTCATTTTATGTTTATGTTTTTGTTATTTTGTTTTTAGCTTAAGATTGAGTCGAGTCTTGGCTTAGCAACATTGTATAGTACATGTAATTGATCAAGATCTTTAACTCGCCACCAGTAAAATATCCTTTATCCAACAAAACCGTGTTTTCCTTTTCCCTACACCTAACGTTATAACCCATGTAAAAGCCCTCTTTGATAGTTTATCTTAGGTGCTTACGCCTAGTGGAGGAGGTTTTCGATCCTTTCCCAAGCCTATGGTAATCTATTTGCTATGACAGGTAGTGAGAGATATTATCCGTTTTCATTTATGAGATTTATTTTGATGACACTTGAGAGATGTGAGTATCTAAACACTACTTGTGAGGTGCTAGTCTATAATCTCCGTGCTTATTATGATTGAAGTGGAACGATTATTTGTTGTAATTACTTTTATATTAGTGTTAAATGACCCCTAACTTGTATTTTGATTAGAATAAAAGCGCATTTGCTTGAGGACAAGCAAATCTCAAGTGTAAGGGTATTTGATGAAGCGAAAAGTGTACCGCTTTTAAGGGTTCATTTAAGCCCTAAATCGTATTTATTTGATCAAATATTGCCCTAAATCGTTCCTTTTGTCATTTTAGGTACTTTGGAGAAGAAATCTGGAAAAGGAAGCATTTTGGACGTTTTTGGAGCATAAAAGTGAAGAAAACGACAAAGTCTCAAAATTATGCTGGAAAGTACCTTTGACGGCGTCAGGATTTTCCCCAGACGGCGTCATGGCTTGGCAAAAGTGGTGGATATGAAAATTACTCATGATAAGCCAGAGAAATTTGCATGGGAATTCTGACGGCGTCACCCTTTGGAGTGATCAAGGTCGTCACGGTATAAGTTAAAGCGGGACGGCGTCACGCCTAATTCTGACGGCGTCAAGCCTTGATAAGCCAGAACGGATTTTGGAGAGCTAAAGAGGGACGGCGTCAAGAAGGCCATCCGGGAACCGTAAAAGCGGCGAGGTGACGGCGTCACACTCCATAAGGTGACGCCGTCAGATCTGAAAGTCTATATATAGTTTTGCAATTTTTTGTCATTAGTGTGGAACTTATTGGGGAACTTTGTGTGTGAAAAACCCTAAGACGAATTTAGCAGCTTTTTCAAGGCTTTTTGCCTTGAGATCTTCCGTGTTACATTGAAGATAAGTTATCAATTAATCATTCAATATGTCTATGTGTTGTTTGATTCTATCTTGTTCTTGTCTTTTGTTTAACATGCTAGGCTAGGTTTTCTTTGTGTTTGCTTAGATCTAATGAAACCTAGCTATTGATTATTGGTTATTAGTGTGTTATTAGTTGTATTGGATGATTGTTCATCTATGTTAGGCTTAAGAAAACTGGCTAACTTCCGATACGGTAACTTGCTTGAACGTCTTAAGAAACATGAACCAATGCGTACTAAGGTTTTTATGGTTGTATTTAATGCATGAGCGAATTCTAGTGATCCCATGTTAGGAGCTTCTTAGCCGACTCGACATAGGAGTGAAGTAGGAGTTCATAGAGTTGGGGAAGTACGTACGCCACCCCACGATTGGTATTAAGGAATACACCCGTCATCCACGCGATTAATACACACTAATCAACCGGTAAAAGATAGTTAGGGAGTAAAGAAATCTAAGTAAACACATTTCTCTCCACATAAGTTTTACCACCTTTTCATTTTCAGTTATTTTATTTTATTTGCATTCGTAGTTATTTGGGTTAGTTGACTAGCAACTAATTCCGCCCACTCTTTCAAACCCGAGATTTTACTTGCTTTCATAAAATTATAAAAACATAAAAAGAATCTTCTCTCACCCTTAGACCTATTAGAGTAGTTTTTCATACCTAACGAACACTATTCCCTGTGGAGAACGATCAATCCCCCGTACTTACCACTACACTATACTACATCGGTCAGGTACACTGCCTGGTGGGGTTGTAAGCCTCTTGAGATCCCTCGAGAGGTAAAACCTGTTGTAAGGTTGCAAAACCACGCATCACACGCAGAAGATACAGGTAAACTTGGACCGAAGTGGGAAGGACCCTATGAGGTCGTTGAAGCACTAGGTAAAGGCGCATACAAGCTGCGTGACATGGATGGCCGCGAGCTACAGCGCACATGGAATGTTTGCAATCTCAAGAGATGCTATCTTTAGGAAAGGTTACGACCTCACATACGGAGACCTTCGCACTTTAGTAAGTGCTTAATAAATATCCGTGTATTTATATTTTGTTTCATTTAGGCAAATGTCTTTCTTTTTTACAAAAACTTGCAAGTATTAATTCAAATGTCGCGGTTTCTAGCTAATTCCGCGACACATTTCACTTTATTGTTTACATGTTATTTATGTCTCAATATTGTTGTTACTTTAATTTCTGCCTACATGGCGTGCATGCACTTATTAAAACCCACGATGGTAAAAGGATGAGTAAACCTACTAAAAAACTCGTTGAGTAAGAGGGTTGCAAACCCATCAACATCGGATCACGCATCCTTGTTAAACACCTTACTCTCAAGACGTTGGAGTAAGTTCAATGTGTATCCCACGACGGATACACAACAATGCACACTGTGCGCGTTTAACAACTTAGGAGCTAAGACACTTAACTCCTCGTAAATTTTATGAACTTCATACACGATTATGGATTTTTTATAAATTTTCTTAAGTATGTACACAACAAGTTGCTATGTTAGACACAACATAGACGTCTTTTACGCAAAGACAAATTAACTAAGTACAAACATTATAACCACAATCACATTTGATACAATATGCGTATAATCGTATTTTTTCTAATCAACATTTTATTACGGACTACGAGTTCATACAAGATATAGACTTAACATGCACATGTGCAACAAAATGTTAATCTATTACAAAAATTACCAAGACAAGCTACGGGTGCGTCTAAGCCCCGAACCACCAACATGGTATGCAGTACCCCCAGCTTCTTCAAGCTTCATGAGGAGATCACTATCCTTAGGCGACACTGTTGGCACGCTAACAAGTACCCCATTAGATCTAGGTATGTGCGCAGCTCCAACACCACAAAGGATGACCTTCCCCTTCACACCTTGTTTCTTTGCAAGTCTCATAGCATGCGCCTCTAAGGATTTCCTCAGCGGGACCTCCTTTTCGAGGGCAAACGGATTAAGGATGTCACGAGGGCGGGCAAAGATAGGTACCTGCAACTGCGACACATCTGGCTTAAGGAAGTAGTCAGGATGTGCCTCTGCGCCCTCCGCTGTGTGCTTGGCCAAGGTTAGTCCCTCCATAATCACGCTTATGGGATAATCTTGATCGCGCTCTAACTGGGCAATGTGAGGAAGATCAAGTAGCTTCATCTTCTCCATAGCAGCGATAAGCTCATCATAGGAGTTGGCGTTGTAACCCGGTACTTGAGTAGCAGGCACGGTCAACAAATTGCTCTCAGCAAGCTCTTCTATAGCCTGCGCCTGGCCACGTGCCAACGCGCGCTCAACAACTTCCCCAAATACCCCCTTCACCTCCTGCGACTCCAAAGTACCCAAAGCAGCAAGGCGCAAACCATGGCTGATAAGCCACCTGCGCTCAGCAATTGATGAAACTAGGTGAGGGTACAGCTCTTCGTCATATTCAATGCTCAGCTTGCGCAGCTTTGTTTCCTGTTTCTCCAGCGAATCCTGCACAACCTTACGAAAGTCATCCAATTGGGAGATGTGCGCGTTCTTGTTCAGCTCCATATATTTCAACACCCAAAGGCAAGTGTTCTGGTAATTTGTGAAGGCAGCACGCTCCTGACCCACTTGAGCAAGCAGAGACATCTTCTCTTCAGCAACCTTTTGAGCATATGCATCTGTTGCCCTAACCTCGGCCTGCGCTGCCGCTAACTGAGCTTTCAGAGAAGCGATCTCTTCATCTTTCTGCACACTAAGGCTACTCTCATCATCATACTTTGCCTGTAGCTGCGCCACTATAGAGGCTTGATGTGCAGCAGCCAGCCCTAACTCCTCTACCAAGCGATTTATCGACGCATCCTCAAAAGCCTTCTTCCCCGTCTCTAGGCTCTCCTGCGCAATGTGATCAGTAGGCGAGGGACCCGCCTTGGGTGGCGAATCTCCAACATGCGCAGCATCATCACCAACAGCCTCAACACTGCACGCAAATAACAAAGCTACTTTATAGTATCATTGCGGAATAAAGAAATGCAGATCTAAAGATACAAGCCTAATTACTTACTTGGGGGGAAGATATTTAGTTGACGACGCATCCTCCCCTGATGCTGATTGCTCATCAGAGATAAGATGGCGCCTTCTTTTGGATGTACTAGCGCCATCATCCCCAGCAGCTTTCTTGCGCTTCACCCCTTGGCTAGCGCCTCCTTGCCCACCTTCAGACATGGCAAGCTCCCCACTTTCTGACGAATCAGTCTGCGATAGATCCTCTACATGGATTTGTACCTCAGGAGTGGGAAAGCTGCGCAGAGGAGTCGCCTCTAAAACAATTGGGGGCGTATCCTTTGACTCCTCCTGCACGATTTCCATCGTGCGCCCCGCGGTAGCCTGTAGAACTGGCTCCTCGCCATCTCTCAAAGGGCGCACCCCTACAGTCACTTGTTTCGGCCTCTCCAAGCGAACGACACTGAATAGATCCATCTCTGCGCAGCAAACAACAAACAAACAAACACAAAATGCGTTAGATAAGCTACAAAGGGAAGAACGCTTACAACTAATAAGCGAAGAGGAAGGGAGAGACAAGCACCCACCCCGGCTATTCTCGTCCAAAAATGTGGGCACTTCCTCCGGACTACCGAAGTAATTGCGACTGATGCCCATGTGCACCAAAAAATCCTCTGGATACGCCTTGATCGGTATGCGATTGGCATTAATCGTCTCCGCATCCTCTGCGCTATATGTTCCAGGGATGGGGCGCTCATCTCTCGGTAATGATTCTTGAGTATAAAACTCAAAAATCCATGGAAAAAATGCACTATCAACCCAAAAGAACTTTTCCCTCCAAACCCTCAGTGCGTCTAACTTCTCCGTATAGCACTGCAGTGGCCCTGCGTGCTTGGAAAAAGATACCCACCCGTTCGACCACGATGTGTGGTAAAACGCGCGGAATAGATGAATTGTGGGTTCAATCGCCAACAGGCGACAATTCACCTCAAAATTGGTTATTTTTGCTGCACCTATACAGTGCAGCTGGGAAATATGAAGGCGATAGTGGTTTAGAATATCGCACAAAAATAGGGAAATGGGCACACGTTGGTTCGCGAATTCGAAGAAACGTGTGTATACCCCTACCTTCCCTTGCGGGAAGTTCGCTATTGACGCAGTCGCCACCGGAACTTCCGGGTGCAATGCGAGAGGGATGTAATAATCTGAGGTGAACTGACGAAGTTCGTCCGCAGATATATCGGAATTAAAATCGGATAACTGAAGCACCATGGTTAGAATTTAAAGGATTCTGAAGCGCACGCGCTATTACCTTAGCTTTCGTTGATTTTTAATTGTTGTTCGAAGGTTTAACATTGGTGGAAAATGACATCTTTTACTGTGGTAGCCACAGTGAAACGATGGCTAACCTTTATATAGGGTTACACATATTCGTGGATAGATGACACATGTACCCCACTTGCCCTAATCGTGTGGCTGGGAGGCAAAAAGATAAAGCACTTTTTCACCCACCCTCACGATTTTCGAAGGAGATACGGATGTACTTGGACTAGGTTAATTTGCTAATTTTGGCGGGAAACACTTGAAACTTCCCCGCTACGCATCGAGGAATATTTTTGCTACATTTGTTAGTCTAGCATCCGCAGTCGTTACACTACGCATACTAGACTGGGGGGACATGATGACGTATAGTCCGCATTCGGGTCACGAACCCGACCCATGGACGCCACTAACACTTAAGCCCATCACGAATGGGCTCAAGCCCATCACGAATGGGCTATCACGATAACGGTTTGGGCTCACGATGGCCCAAACCCAAAGTTATTTATGGTTTTGATATAAGATATCTCTTATTTATGAGATATATATCAAATAACCGACCTATGCGGGATACGCTGAGGAGTGAGGAACACGAAACCAACTAGGGTTTCGTGTGTATAAATAGAGCATCTCGGCTCTCATTAAAAGGTACGATCTACAACCCTAACTCTTCAACTAAACCCTAAAATCGATTACTTACTCTCACGCCGGAGGATAATCGTAGGAGACAATCCCACGATAAGCCTAACGGTGTCTTTTTGTTTTCTTAGTGCGCAGGTCTCAAGCATTAAGATCTAATTGGTACGGAAACAAGGAACGCCCAACTTTTGTATCAACAAACATATTATAATAACACATGAGAATCCGATTAACAACAATGTGTACTATACATATAATAACACAAGTGTTTGATCAGCTTATTATAATAACATGTTCAGTTAACACAAGTGTTTGATGAGCTTATTATAATAACATGGTTATCCAGACAAGTGTTTGATCAACATATTATAATAACACATGCGAATACGATTAACAACAATGTGCACTATACATATAATAAAAAACAAGTGTTTGATCAACATATTATAATAACATGGTTATCCAGATAATGTAAATATTATTTCAATAATGTGCATGAGAATACGATTAACAACAAATGGTTATCTGATAAAACCTAACATAAAAACATATTATAATAACATGAATTCAATAAAAAAATTTGCAAATCAGTTAACAATTATAAAGTTAAAAAAAAAAAAAAAAAAAAAAAACCATTATTTTCGTCTTGATGATGATGCTCACTATCCATATTCTGATCCTGTTCAGTTAACACAAGTGTTTGATCAGCTTGTTCTTGCACAACGATTTCATCTTCAACATGGGAATCATCAACAATATCAACCATATTTGTTTTTTTTTATTCGAATGAATCAAAAATTCTGGATTAGGGTTTTCTATAATTCGTGAATTGAAGATAACAAGATCTGGAAAATATTGTTGTATAATTGGAAACCGTATATGTTGCATGATTCTAGGAAAAATTTGAATAATCAGTTAAGATTGTGTGAATGTTAAATGTCCTTAATGCCCCTACGAATTAATTACATTAATTAAAAAAAAACCTTTTATTAAATTGTGATTGGTCAATTAGGGTTCTCGCAGTTCCCGCACTTAACAGGGTTCTGAAAATAAAGATACACTATATATATATATATATATATATATATATATATATATATATATATATATATATATATATATATATATATATATATGTCATTCATGCATCATTATGTGCATGATTATGCTTGATAGTGTGAATTGCTAAATTTCAGTATAGTAGAAAAGATGGCGGCGATTCGAAACAAGGAGGTGTTAAGGACGACCTCCTCTCGCCATGACGATGATACACATGATGATGGGGATTCTAATAGTGACTCGTCGTTGTCACTGCTGGGAAATCTTAATCCTAAAAGTTTTTCTAGAGCGGAATTGAAAGAATTGGATACTCTAGTGGCGGATAGAGTAGGAAGGGTCATTGAGAAGGCTATGCCCTTTTATGTAAATAAGACAACCGAGAAATTGCAAAAGATATTTCAAGAGGAGATTGAGAAGCTTAAGAAGAGTGGGGAGTTAGTGAATGATTCGAATGCTAGACCCGGAATGGGGAAGGAGAAATCTACTTATCGTGACTTCACCGCTTGTGCTCCACCCACATTTACGGGATCTCTTGACCCGTTAAAGAGTTTTAGATGGATTACCGATATAGAAGGGGCTTTCCGCACTAGTAGTTGTGCATGGGAGGATAAGGTGAACTTTGCTACCAACTATCTTCGTGAACGGGCTAAAATATGGTGGGAAGGTAAGGCGAATGAAAAAGGTAGTGCTTGGAGAGAGACGTGCACGTGGGATCAATTTAAGGAAGTGTTCATGAAAGAATATGCTCCTGCGGAGGAAATTGATAAAATAAGAGAAGCTTTTCATACCCTTGTGCAAACCGATGAATCGGTGAATGAGTTGTGGGGAAAGTTTTGTGATATGGTGCAATATTGCCCGGAGTATCTTGACAACGAGAAGCTTAAAGTTGATAAATTTCAAAGAATGCTCAAGGATGAAATTCGTACTATAGTATCACCTTTCAAGTGCACCACCATGGAGGATCTTCTAAGCAGAGCACGTACTCGAGAAGCAGATTTGGATAGAATGAAGAGTAAGGAGAAGAAGGAACTAAAAAAGAAGCAAGATCAACCAACAACAGTCGGTAAACGGGGCAAGATTGATTACACAAGGAAAGATAACACGGGGAAGTTACCACCTCGGTGTAATAGATGTGGTAAGAATCATATGGGAGAGTGTAGATCAGGGATGAAGGGATGTTACAAATGTGGAGATCCAAGCCACATTAGCAAGAATTGCACCAAGCCTTTGGTGATATGTTATGGGTGCAATGAAGAAGGACACAAGTTAAGTGAATGTCCTAAGGCCAATCCTAGGCAAGCGAAGCCACCTAATTTGATCAAAGGAGAAAAGGTTGAGGTTCCGAAATCTAAAGCTCATGTTTATCAGATGAGTGGCGAAGAAGCGAAGTCGGGTTCCGATGTTGTCACAGGTATAATTCTCGTTAATTCCAAACCCGCTCGTATTTTATATGATTCGGGCGCAAGTGTGTCCTTTGTATCTTATAGTTTTAGTAAGGAATTGTCCACTCCGTTAGATAAGCTTCCGACACCCGTAAAAGTTGAAATTGCCGATAGTAAAGTTGTTGTGGTGTCTAATGTGTATCATAATGTAGAGATAGAGATCGATGAGAGTGTTTTTAGGATTGATCTAATTCCTATAATGCTCAGAGAGTTTGACATTAATTTTGGCATGGATTGGCTTGATAAACACAATGCCGCCATTATATGTAGACAAAAGATCATCCGAGTCGTAAATCCTAGCGGGCGTGAAATGATGATTTACGGTGATAAGAGGGAGGGTGAGTTAAAATTATGTTCCGTAATGAAGGCAAGGAGACATTTATCACGTGGTTGCCTTGCCTTTATGGCGCACGTGGTAGATACGAGTCGTGAGGAGAAAAGTATCGACGACGTTCCGATTGTTAATGAATTTCGTGATGTATTCCCGGAGGACTTGCCGGGTATTCCACCCGACAGACAGGTTGAGTTCCGTATTGATCTTGTTCCAGGTGCTACTCCTATTTCCAAAACTCCTTATCGCCTTGCTCCGTCTGAGATGAAGGAGTTAATGAGCCAACTCCAAGAGTTACTCGACAAGGGTTTTATTCGCCCTAGTAGCTCGCCATGGGGAGCTCCAATTCTGTTCGTTAAAAAGAAAGATGGTAGTATGCGGATGTGCATTGATTACCGTGAGTTGAATAAAGTCATGGTGAAAAATGTGTACCCGTTGCCAAGAATCGACGATCTTTTTTATCAGCTCCAAGGTGCAAAGTGGTTTTCAAAGATTGATCTCCGTTCGGGCTATCATCAATTGAAGGTTCGAGAAGAGGACATTCCTAAGACGGCTTTTAGGACCCGTCATGGACATTACGAGTTTATAGTTATGCCCTTTGGTCTTACGAATGCGCCTGCAGTTTTCATGGATCTCATGAACCGTGTATGTAGACCGATGTTGGATAGATTCGTTATAGTGTTCATCGATGATATCCTTATCTATTCTAAAAGCAAGAAAGAACATGAAGTGCATCTTCGGGAAATTCTTAGGACGTTGAGAAAAGAAAGATTGTATGCCAAATTCTCGAAATGTCAACTTTGGTTACAAGAAGTTCAGTTCCTCGGTCACGTTATTAATCCCGATGGTATTAAAGTTGACCCGTCAAAGGTCGAAGCTGTGATGAATTGGCAAGCACCGAAGAACGTTGGGGAAATTCAAAGTTTCCTAGGACTTGCGGGATATTATCGACGGTTCATTCAAGACTTCTCCAAAATTTCATCTTCGTTAACTGAGCTCACCAAGAAGAATGTTCCTTTTGTGTGGAGTGAGAAACAAGAAGAAGCTTTCCGTAAGTTACGAAAGAGGTTATGTGAAGTACCGATTCTAGTGTTACCGGAAGGAACCGAAGACATGGTAGTTTATAGTGATGCATCTTACTCCGGTCTTGGATGTATTCTCATGCAAAGGGGTAAAGTGATTTCTTATGCTTCAAGGCAACTAAAGAAGCATGAGGAGAAATACCCGACTCATGATCTTGAATTTGCGGCTGTAGTCTTTGCCTTGAAGATTTGGAGACATTACCTATATGGTGTGAAGTTCGTAATTTACACTGATCATAGGAGCCTTCAGTACTTTCTTGAGAAGAAGAATCCGAATATGAGGCAAAGAAGGTGGTTAGACTTGTTGAAGGATTATGATTGTGAAATTCGCTACCACCCTGGTAAGGCGAATGTGGTGGCGGATGCACTAAGTCGCAAGGGCCGAAGCGATGTTACACGGATTCACTCATTACGGATGATTGTAACATCCGATCTTTTCGACCGAATTAAGTTAGCTCAAGAGGAAGCGTTAAAAGAAGAGAACCGAGAAAAAGAACGTATCACCTCTCACGCTCCTCATCTTAAAGAAGACAGTCGAGGGGTTAAGGTACGGTATGGAAGAGTTTATATTCCTTTTCGAAGCGACATTAAAGAATTACTCTTGGAAGAAGCGCATAAATCAAAAGTATTCTATTCATCCGAGAGCCACGAAAATGTACCTTGGTTTAAAGAGAAACTATTGGTGGCCGAGTATGAAAAGAGATCGTGTGAAGTACGTGGAAAGATGTTTAACTTGCTCGAAGGTGAAAGCCGAACACCAAAAGCCGTATGGAAAGGTACAACCGTTGGACATCCCGGTATGGAAGTGGGAAAAGATCACGATGGACTTCATTACGAAACTGCCAAGAACGAAAAAGAAAAATGATACAATTTGGGTAATAGTGGATCGCTTGTCAAAGTGTGCACACTTCATCCCGATCAGGGAGAATATGCCTGTTCATAAACTAGCAAAGATTTATGTCAACGAGATAGTCGCGCGTCATGGAGTACCCATTTCCATAGTATCTGATAGAGACGGACGTTTTACCTCAAACTTTTGGCAAAGTTTTCAAGACGAACTTGGTACGAAGTTACATATGAGCACAACCTTTCATCCTCAAACCGATGGGCAAAGCGAAAGAACGATCCAAACTCTAGAAGATATGCTACGGGCTTGTATGATTGACTTTGGAGGTAATTGGGACGATCATTTTCCTCTAGTTGAATTCGCCTACAATAATAGTTATCATGCTAGTATAGGCATGCCACCCTACGAGATGCTCTATGGTAGAAAGTGTAGGACGCCAGTATGTTGGGAAGAAGTTGGAAGGAGGGAATTGGCTAGTACGGATATAGTATTGGCGGCGACTGAAAAGATTGAAATGATTCGGGCAAGACTTAAGGCGGCTCAAGATAGGTGGAAAAGTTATGCCAATAATCGAAGAAGACCGATCGAATTTGAGGTAGGTGATTTGGTTATGTTAAAGGTTTCTCCGTGGAAAGGCGTTTTCAGATTTAAAAACAAGGGAAAACTAAGTTCGCGGTTCATAGGACCATTTAAAATCTCGAAACGTGTGGGCGAGGTAGCAAATGTGTTGGAATTACCCGAAGAAATAAGAGGTATTCATAATACCTTTCATGTGTCTTATTTGAGGAAATGTCTAGCGGATGAGACCAGTGTAGTCACTTTGGATGATATCGAGATTGATACGGAATTGCTTTCTCAAAAAGACGAACCGGAAGCGATTTTAGGAAGGAAAGTAAGACAACTTCGAAACAAAGAAATACCGCTAGTAAAAGTACAATGGAGACATCGTAAGGGTACAAGTCTTAGATGGGAGCCGGAGGAGAAGATGAGGAATGAGTATCCTCATTTATTTCAAGAGTAGATTTCGAGGACGAAATCTTATTTTAAGGAGGGGAGAATTGTTACACCCATATCCCGATAAGGTACTATATATGTATATAATATGTTATGTATTATGTGTTATGAGTTAGCTAAATAAATAAATGTATGGTCAAGTTAGAAAGAATGAAACTTGAAGGACTAAGATGGCCAAAAGAGTAAACTTAGCTAATTAAATAATTTGGCCTAGATAAATTTAGAAGGATCCAGGTTTTTTCCTTTTTGGTCTCATTTGGTGAAGGTCGGCTTATAAGAGAAAAGAGGAGGGAAGAGCAAGTTTGCAATTAAGCTCAAATTTACCATTTTGAAGTGATCAAATAAGCCTTGAGAACCCTTAATTGTAATCATTTTATCAAGTAAGTGTTTTTCCCCAAATTATGAAATTAGGGCTCATGACGAGATAATTTAGCATAATGATTAAAGGTTGATAATTTATGATTTGTTAGTTGATTAGCCCTAATTTGAGATGATTGTGATATAGGGAGCAAGTAGGAAGTTGGAAGCCATTGCTAGTGAAGTGGTAAGTGAATCAAGGTAAGTATATGGTGATAACATGTGTTGTTAGCTTTATCATATGTTATGTATGATAATGGTTTATGTTTGTTAGCTTTATCATGTTTGATCGCATGGTAATGGTGAAGGATAGGGTATAGGGTGTGGTAGCTAGTTATGGATCCATCACTAGGCTTAGCTTAGTTAGTCGTTGGGCTAACTATGGGACGAGGTTCAACCCTAGGGGTTGATCGTGTTTAGGCCGACTATGTTGGCATGAGGTATGTGCCCCTATATCGCTAGCTTAACTAGTGGTAGACTAGTTATGGTTATGGTATGATTTATGTATATGTTGCTAGCTTGTTATACCATGTACTTACTAAGCGTTTCGCTTACAAGTTTAGTTGTGAAGTTTTTCTTGATAGGTACCGGTGAAGCTAGTAAGGGTAAAGAGAAGGCGTAGGATGATTTGCTATTAGAAGTGTAGTTGTGAACTTGGTATGTAGAAGATTTCGTCTTTTGGATCAAGCTTTTGAAAGTTGGAAGCCCCAAGTGTCACCCCCTTTTTGGTATAAATCTTGTGTCTAATATGGGTCTTTTTGGTGTCTTTTAGTCCTAGATGTTAGTTATGTTTGAGTCACGTAGTTAGTTGGGTCAAGGATGTGAAGTTATGTCTTGATGTGTTAATATGCTCGTTAAGGGGTGTTTGGTATTAGTATGTATCCACCCATTTTGAAAAGTAAACGGATCATGTAACAGTGGAACAAGTTTGACATGTTAAGTTAATGCTTTGGTTCAAGTTTGATGTGTTATGGATGTAGTATGAGTTGAATGTTGCGAAAATGGAACTAAACAAAAACAATTTGGAAACCTGCAGGTGCTCAGCCGGCGGCTGCGATCCCAGCCGCAGCGGCTGAGACTTTCTGAGAAGGTCCAGCCGGCGGTTGGGCATTAATCCCAACCGCCGCGGCTGAAACCTTCTGTGAAGGACACCAGCCCAGCCGGTGGTTGGAACTCCAACCGCAGCGGCTGGAACCTCTCTGAGGTGGCCAGCCGGCGGTTGGGCATTATTTCCAGTTTTCGACGATTTTTGAAAATTTGTATCTTTTAATCCGTAGGTCGTTACGGGTCCCGCCACCCGTCGTTTTGAAGGTAATTGAGTTTAGTTTCATTTAAAAATAGTTTCAAGTCCTAAATGTTTTTAGATTTTTGTCAATGGTCAAAAGTGTAACAAAATGTACGTTAAATTGAGTCGTTTTCGCTCAAAAGTTTAAATTTTGGAGTCGGGCACGGGGTGTAACATGACCGGATGATAACAAATTTGTGGTGGGTTGTACATAAAGCTTTAATACCATGTAAAATAACAAATAGTAATTTTATCGAATGTTTTCACATAAGAAATTGTGATATCTATTTATAATAGACATACGACTTTCTAAACAAGCAACATAATCATAACCCTAAAACCTATAGACCCTAAGCCCACAATTAGGCTTTTTTTTTTTTTTTTTTTTTTTTTTTTTTTTTTTTTTTTTTTTCTAATGTCTTAACAGGCTCTTAATGAGTTTAGCGAACTGCAAAAATCCCTATAATTAACAACGTTTAATTATATATTAATCTCTGTCATTAATTTTAATCACTATTTTTACGGAGAAATTTAAATTTTTCTTTATTATATTATTTTAACGTGAAAACGTTATTGCATAATTTACCAAATAACGGGGCGAGCTCATACGCAAATTTACTAAATCAAATTATATACTTAAATGTCACATGGGCCAAAAATCTGCTTCAGCCCAACTCTTCTTGATCGTCACTATTCACAGCCCACATCAAAAGCCCATTTTCCTTTTTATATTTCATTCCAGTCGAGCATATGTTAGACGTTTACGTCAGAGACGTAACTAGTCTTAAGTTCATATGTATCGTTACTGTACCCACTAAACCAAATAATTTTTGGTTAGTGTTGACGTATTTTCCAATAATCCTGAAACTCTCAGAACTTGTAACCAACTCTCAATAAATAACAGCCTCTTTTGTTATATCTCTCCGTTGTGAATGAATTATTTCGTTCATGTCCTACTGTAATGCTATGCATGTAATGATTCCTCGTACCCTCATGCAAATCTCACCATTTGTTACTCTTTGGGTAGACAAATGACTCCATGCAAATCAATGGAGCATTAATAAAAGACATTGTATCGTTTGTTTTGCAAAAACAGTCGATCAAGTTATTGACATTATATTGATTACTGTGATCTTATCCAGACCTACCGTGATATTACCTAGGATTATTTTGATTCCTTATACCTTCCATAACTGGACTATAACCATAGAATTTTCTAAGACAAATTTTCGAAAGATAACTTGATGAATGAAGAGAAAGTTGCTGAACTTCAGCGTTTGTAGATGAATCAGTTTGTTCCTTAGTAATCCCATACCAAGAGTTGATCATTTATCTACGATACTACCCAGACACATCTTGAAATTAGATTATAGTAGGGATTCAATTCAGTCTATCATCAATAAAATAATTAGCTTCATTTTTTTTCACAAAAGGGCCTAACGAAGTACTGAAGCTATCCAGAAGTTAGTAACCAACATCATTGCAGTAATACTCGAAGTCACCATAGTTCCTCCGAGTAGCAACGACATGGCAAGAGAAGAAAAGAAGACGGCTATACCTTATAAGCATACCCATGAAAGTTTTACGGGTTGTAGGCCAACTCACCTTAAGAGAACAATAGAAGTGACTGAACCTACCATCACCAATACCAAAGGATTTTGGACCAAAAAGTTAAACGGGACACTTCAAGAATCAGTGCCCAACTCAGAATACCATTTAGTACAAAAAGACCAGTGGAAGAGAATGGAAACTCTTTAGAACCTCAACAATGTCAAAGGATGACACCTATGTTTAAACAGAAGAAAAATTCCTGTTATAGAAGAATAAACTCTAGTTTAAAACTTTCTAAGTTGTATTTCCTTTTGTACTTTACCTTAGGTACGATGGATGTAACCTAAGTATAACAACTACCTTTCTACCGTAAGAAAACTCTACCTTGAAATATTTCCGTAATAATAATAATCTATGACTATTTCAATTTCTATTCCATTTGCCATATTCATAGTCGTTATGTACACTGTTATCACCCTAGAAATTTGATAAGCATCATTTCTTACCGGACAATAGATTATTACCACCTTGTAAGAATTCTCACCCGAAACCTAAGTATATACCAAGGATATCCTAGATTCACCCTAGAAATTCCTGACTCATCACCAAAGTATGAACAAAAATTTTCTACTTTCTTTTGAAAAGAAATTACGTTGTCATTTTACAAAAATAACGCGTTGAACGCCATCTAAAACTTTTTAAAGAAACATAAATACTACAGTGACTGAGCCAAGCATCACATCATTTGGTCCTCAATTATACATAGCCTGATCAACTATGTCTAATTCAGGAAGAATCATGTCATAAATGGAACAGTTATATTTTCAGATTTTCTAATAACAATCTTCATTCAAAAGCAAAATATTGAGATAAAATAAACTGTTCATAAACATCCCTTTGGACCACCCATAATAGATATCTACTACCTATTACCCATCACCTTTATGATAGGAAACCGACAAAAGTACAAACATTAAAACCCTAAGAATTCACAAAGACTTATGGAAAGCACAAATAACATAAATTTTATTAGAAACCACAAAAGTTAATACATAGTGATATAATTAGCATCGGAAATGCTAATAATACAATGAATACAATAAAAGACATAAAATCGCCAATAGATCCTAAGCATAAAGATGAATAAGTTTTATTTCACATTTATTGAAGATTACATAGAAACATAACAAGGATACATTTTAAACAACCCTAGATCAAGACTAGTGCCTCCATATCTTATCCACAACATATGATAGAACCATGAGTGGTATTAGGAACACCAAAAGCCCGACCAAAACTTCATAATCTTCATCCGGGACGAAAGTCAAATAGGTGACGACAACAACGATAAATACAATCACGATAATAGTAATTAGGCTCGGCATTTTTGGAAGTAATAAATGAGAGGAAATGGTTGGTGGAAGAATAGGAAATTAAAGTGAGAATTTATAGGCTAAAAATCTAGCCGTTATACACTATTCACGACCGTTGGAGGTCACTATTCATGACCGTTGAGATTCACTATTCACTAGCCGTTATTTCACTATTCCTGACCGTTACTTTCTATATTTACAGCCCTTGGATTCATTAGTTGCAACATTTAAGTTTACTTCAGCTAGTACGGATATATCTAACGAGATTTCGTTTTCTCAATTTCCGAATGGAAATTTCTTTGACAACCCTTTGTTCATAATACCTTACCCTAGTAATCACTTTAAACTTGAATTTCGGGACGAAATTCAGAGTGACTGGTAGGTACTGTTGCGAACTGCAAAAATCCCTATAATTAACAACGTTTAATTATATATTAATCTCTGTCATTAATTTTAATCACCATTTTTACGGGGAAATTTAAATTTTTCTTTATTATATTATTTTAACGTGAAAACGTTATTGCATAATTTACCAAATAACGGGACGAAAATGTAAAAAAAAGACAAAAACGAAAAAAATCGGACGAAAAAGTAAAAAATCGGACGAAAACGTAAAAAAATGGACGAAAACGAAAAAAATCGGACAAAAACGTAAAAAAAGGGACGAAACGAAAAAAACGGACGAAAACGTAAAAAAAGGGACAAAAAGGAAAAAAAATGGGCGAAAACGTAAAAAAGCGGACGAAAACGTAAAAAAACAGATGAAAACGTAAAAAATCGGACGAAAACGTAAAAAATCGGACGAAAACGTAAAAAATCGGACGAAAACGTAAAAAAACAGACGAAAACGTAAAAAAAGGGACGAAAACGTAAAAAAAAGATGAAAACGTAAAAAATCGGACGAAAACGTAAAAAATCGGACGAAAACGTAAAAAATCGGACGAAAACGAAAAAAATCGGACGAAAAAGTAAAAAATCGGATGAAAACGTAAAAAAATGGACGAAAACGAAAAAAATCGGACAAAAACGTAAAAAACGGACGAAAACGAAAACAAACGGACGAAAACGTAAAAAAAGGACAAAAACGAAAAAAATGGGACGAAAACGTAAAAAAGCGGACGAAAACGTAAAAAAACGGATGAAAAGGTAAAAAAACAGACGAAAACGTAAAAAATCGGACGAAAACGTAAAAAATGGGACGAAAACGTAAAAAAGCAGACGAAAACGTAAAAAAGCGGACGAAAACGTAACAAAGGACTGACGGTGCAAATAGACTTAACCCATAGGACTAACGGTGCAAACATTTTCTATCTCGTTAGGAGATAACGGAGAAATGATTTGCGCCGTTTGTCCTTATTTTAACGGAGGGATGTATATAGCTTAACTTTTTACTAACGGAGGGATGTATAAGGAGCAAAAAAAAAGTTTGGATGTATGGTGCGAAATTGGGTAAACCACAGGGATGTATTTTGGAGTTTACTTTTTTCTTTATTATATTATTTTAACGTGAAAACGTTATTGCATAATTTACCAAATAAGGGGGCGAGCTCATACGCAAATTTACTAAATCAAATTATATACTTAAATGTAACATGGGCCAAAAATCTGCTTCAGCCCAACTCTTCTTGATCGTCACTGTTCACAGCCCACATCAAAAGCCCATTTTCCTTTTTATATTTCATTCCAGTCGAGCATATGTCCTTCAATTCGTCTCATTTTCTTTCGATTCTTGAACGTGACTTGTACGTATTTTTGAACCTACTGATAGTCCTCCCACCAAAGAAATAACGTGCCAAAAATTAGCTCGAGATATGAACGTTTGTTACGTTTAAATGAGCCAAAGTAAATGGCACTTGAGCACCATTCGACCCATACCCATTTTTCACAAAATGAACCATATTGATCCGGGTTTGTTTTAACCGCATTCCATAATTGAGAAATATATATCGATTCATATATTTCTAATAAATCCCATTCATACTTGTTGGAATATGTGAATCATACAAATACTATAAACACATAAACATCAAGATCATGCAGCGGAATGGATCTACATAAACATATAATTAATTAAACTAAAAGAAAGCGTACCTTTTTGATTCCTAGCAAGAACAAGGAATCACGTGTTTCCAAGAACAAAATATAAACCCTAATATGGGGCTTATATGATCGAACAACACCAAAACACATAAGCTAAAATAAGCTTGTTACTCGTTCTTGTACACACGCAATGCTAGCGTTCCAATGGGAAAAGCTAGGTTCAAATTACAAAACAAACCAAACACTTGAAAGCTTAACCTTGGATCGGCAATCCCTAGTGGTATTAAGAAAGAGGCCGATCGGTTTGAGCTAGGAGGGGAAGAGAAGAAGAGAAGTTTGGCTTGTAGGGGATTCAAGATTAGGGAAACAATGAATACAATGAATTGTATTTATAGGCTTCACATGTCTTGCTCCCCACTCCAAGTTACCACCGAAAACCCTAGCCCAAAGGGTGGGTCGGCTGGATTTTAGAACCCAAGGTGGTTCTAGATCCTTCTCTTCCTACTTTGCATAATTAGTCCTTTAACGGCCGTTATCTCTAACTCCGTTAAGTACTAACTGTCGTTAAGTATTTGTTTTGTGAAATGAATAAATATAAATATAAAATATATTTAATTTATTCAAACCATTCGAACTCTCACGTATTGTGTGCAATGCCGAGTCTCGGGTTCGAAATCGGACATACATATATTAATAATTATACATTAACTCTAACAGCTCCCACTTGGATAACTATTAATATAGTAATGTGTTGGGAAACAGTTTTGTATTATTCAAGTATTGATCATGTTGTATTAAGGTTGCTTAGGCCTTTAGGTTTGTTATTAGGCCCATCCTGTGTAGAAGGCCCATGGGCTGTGTCATTTATTTATTTTATTATGTTTAATGTTGTATTAGTTAAGAGAATTAGGGCTACAAGCCCTCTACCATGTAAAACTATAAATACCCCTTCCCTCCTTAGGGAAAGGGTTGTTGGTTGATGAATTAAGAAGTTTTATTATTAAGTGTGTGTAATCATCTCCCTTCCATCTCTTTCTCTCTCTAGCTTTCTCTCTCTAGATCTAGTAGGTAATTAGTAGGTAATTAGTGGTAGCTTAATTCATAAAAGTATAAAACAACAAGTGGTATCATTCGCCTAGGGGTAATTTAGGTTGTTAGAAGGTTAGATCTAAGAAAAAATTAAGAAATCCGAATTGTTAGACTAGTTACTGTTCATCCGAGTTAATACTGTTCATCAGTCGAACGAGGGGTTTAGTCGAACGAGCTTGGGTAGTCGAACGTAGTGTTTTAGTCGAACGAGAAAGGGTAGTCGAACGTGGTATTTTAGTCGAACGAGAAAGGGTAGTCGAACGAGGTGTTTTAGTCGAACGAGCAGGGTGATCGAAGGAGGATACTTCATCGAAGGAGCATTCAGTCGAACGAGCAAAAGGGTAGTCGAGTTAGACTTACTCTTCCAATTGATCGAACGAGCTTGTTGATCGAACGAACTTACTTGATCGAACGAGTTACTTAATCGAACGAAGTAACCTAATCGAACGAGAAACCTTAATCGAACGAGCAACCTTAATCGAACAAGCAACCTTAATCGAACGAGCAACCTTAATCGAACAAGCAACCCTAATCGAACGAGTAACCCTAATCGAACGAGCAGTTCTAATCGAACGAGAATACCTAATCGAACGAACTAGTCGAACAAGTTTACCTGATCGAACGAGATAGTCGAACAAGTTTACCTGATCGAACGAACTTAGTCGAACGTGATTACCTGATCGAACGAGAAAATTTTTCTTGGATTTCTTACAAGTCTAATCAAGTTTCTAATCTTCCAAACAACAACCGTCTTTATCCTTTAAAGATCCTTAACCGTCACAAGCTACTACACGATGTCTCAACCACCACACTTTAATTACTACTACCAGCTACAGCAATATCCTCAACAACAACAATACTCTCAACAACAACAACAATTTCCTCAGCAATATCCACAACATCATGCATTTGTGCAACAACATCAATTCATTCCTCCACCACAACTATCTCCACAACAAATAATGCAACAAAATTACCTTCAGAACAATCCTTCAGTGTCCAGAGAACCTCACTGGTTTCATAAGATGTGTGAAGCTATAAGCAGTCAGCAATCTCGTTATGAGGCTGGAAATCAAGATACTCCACCCATGTTAACACCTGGAAACTATGTGTAGTGGGCAAGTAGGTTTCTCCGATTCATTGAACTCCGCAAACCCCATGGACCGTATTTGAAGCATGTCATCACTGTGGGGCCCTTTCCTGAACCAGTAATTGTTGTTCCAGCAACTCCTGAAAGAGAAGAAACATCTACTCCCGTTGCTGTTTCTTGCTATACAACCGAACAAGCCTTACAACAAGAAGCAAATGGAATGGCAATGGCATTCATCCTTCAGGGAATTCCAAATCCCATCTATCGAAGTGTTGATGCTCAGAAGACTGCAAAGGACATGTGGGAGCATGTGCATCTTCTGATGGAAGGAACAGAGCTCAATCAGGAAGACCTTGAATCAAAATTGTACATGGAATTCAACAATTTTGTTATGGAACCGGGAGAGACAATCGAATCATACTACCACCGCTTCACCAATGTTGTTAATGAACTTGATCGTCATGACATGAAGTTTCCAAGGATTGCAATCAACTCCAAATTTCTGGGATGCCTAGGTCCTGAATGGCAGAAATATGCAACATTTGTTAGGCAATCAAAGAAGATTGGTGAGATCAAATATGGATTGATTTATGATTTTCTCAAACAACATCAATCAGAGGTGGACAAAGAAGTAGCAGCAAGAGGAGGTTTCATACCAGGACCACAACCTAATTCGCTTGCACTAATGGCTCAACCAAACTTCTCTCTACCTTCTCAGGAATTTGGAAACTCATCTTATCAACCAAGCTTTCAACCTCAAAACCAACTTGTCCCATATGAAGCACCATCTCCACAATCAGGCAACCAAATGGTAACCTATAACAACACTGACTCCAACTTTTACACAAACAGTGAATATGATGATGAAGAAGAAGCTTTCAATTCCCTCAATGAAGCATTTGGGTTGATTGCTAAAGCATTTGGAAAATTCACAAACAAATCAAACAACCGCCTTCGCTCATCTTCAAACACAAGGAATCAGGCAGTTGTTAATGATGGTCGGGTAGAAATTCAGAACAGATCATCAGGAAGATTTGGTTCAGGGAACAGAGGAGGATATGGGTCACAAAGGTTTCAAGCTAGAGAACAAAGGTTTCAGTCTGGGGGTTATAGGAATTATATGGGGGCAGATCAGAACAGGAATCAATTGAATGGAAAGGAATCAAAAGGCATTGCAAATACTTCAATCACATGCTACAACTGTGGAGGGAATGGTCATATGGCTACTGCATGTCCAAAGCCTCGTACTATGGGCAGTGCATATCACAAAGAAGCTCTCTTGATGGCACTTAAGGATGAGAAAGCAAGCTTAATGAATGTGAAAGAAAAAAGTTTCATGGCAAATGCAGAGTCAGATGATGATATGGAAGATCTTGAGGCAAACGCAGCTGTAATGCTCATGGCAAATATGCAGGAAATGAATATGTCCGAGACAGGCCCAGTCTACGATACTGACGGTCTTTCTCAGGTACCTGATCCACAATGTTTACTACATGAGATTGCTTCACCTTCCGCATCTTCATTCTCAAGTGAAAATTCTGTTCAAAATGATTCACCATTCTCATCTTCTTTAAATAATCAAATCTACACTGATATATCATTTGATGATGATAGAACAGTTGTATCATTTGATGATCTAATAGAAGATGACAATCATAATCAGATTGAACAAAATGAGCATTTGACTAATCAAGATTCGGAGCTTCAGGCCTTGGTAATGTCCACCTAATCACGAATAGAGAAGTGCAATGAACTCAATCAGACCTTAAAAGCCAAAATTGAAGTACTATCTCGGGATAATGAGTGCTATAAACAACAACTTTCTGGATATCAAAAACAAGAAAAACGTGAACAATCTTTTGAAATCGCTTTCCAAAAAGAATATGTCAAAGTTCAAGATTTGCAAAACCAAGTACGTGAATTAACCGATTCTAAGGCTGAGCTTCTCTCTCAAAAAGAAAAGGATCAATTTGAATTCAAAAAACAAATTGATTCCTTACATTCTGAGCTATCAAAAACTCAATCTGAGCTTTCAACTTCTCAAAATCAACTTCTTGAGGAAAAGCAAGCCTGCAGCAAACGTGTTGATTCATATCTTGAGGATATCGTCACCTTGGAAGCACAAATTAAAGAATTTCAAAAAATTGTGTACAAAAATGGTGAAACCATCACTCAAATCCAACAACTAACGGTATAACCAAATCCGAAAGGACACGGATTTGCCCTTGGTAGTGATTACCCACGTAGTCTCTCAAAAGCACTCAGTAAAAATCCCAAGATATACAATGCACAATTATTGTTTGATGACACTTTTGAGCAAGATGATATATATGGTAATGATGAGGAAATTGATGATCTTGAACGTCCAAGCAGATTTGAGAGTCGATCAAGAAAAAATCTTTCAACACCTAATCCCAAAAATAACAAAGCTGAAGATTTTTCAAGGATTAATTATGATTACAACGCAAGACCTCATATAAGCAAATCATTTGTGCCACCAAAAGATAAACCAGAACAAACGTTGTTACAAACCTACATGAATACTTCTTCTTCAGTAAATTCTGTGTCCCAAACAGCTGCACAAATCTCAGATTTTTTGACAGAGGAAGATGTTAATCCAGAAATGCCTACAACTTTTAAAATTCTTAAATATTTTGAGACATTTATGGAGGACATCAAATTTTTAGAAAATGAAATTGAGTTTAACTCAAAAATCACCGTCTCTGCTTTTTTCTCTCCTATGGAGAAAGAAAAGCGAGATGTTCTTCAAAACAAAATTTTACCTCATGTCAATCATCTGAAAAAATGTGCAACTCAATGGGAAGAGGATTTACAGACAGAAATGGTATCTATGAAGGACATTTTCAAAGCAAAAGACGTCATAATTCATAAACAAAATCTTCACAAACAATATTTGAAAATGAAGTTGATCGACTCTTGCAAAATGTTCTTAGTTGTGACGTTGTTTCTGTGTTGATGAATGCACTTTATGAATCTGGTAATGAGTATCTTATGAAAAATCGTGCTGTTGATAAAGAGATGTTGCAAATAGAAATGGAGAATCTAGTAAAAGAGAATGAGAATCTCTCTCAAATTAACAATGATGTGGAAACTAAAGTTTTCAAACTTCAGAAAAGGCTTGACTGGTGTCAAAGCCAAAGTGTCAAATTTCAGATTGAACTCCAAAATCAAAAAATGTCTTCGTCTTTTCAAAACAATCATGATCCAAAAGGTCAAGACTTGAGTGAAATCGATGTTTTACGCCATAAAATGTTTGAGTATGAAAAAGAAATCGATGAGATTATTCAAAACAGAAACGAAACAGTTTACCTCAACAGATGTTTGGATTCACAAAATCAAGAGTTACGACATATCATTGTTGATTTGAGTAAGAAACTCAAAGTTTTAGAAACAGGAAAAACTAAAGTTCATAAGATTGAACCAAGGATGCAAAAAGTAGACAGCGCATCTAAGAATGCATCATCAAAGACAACCACTAATGCTCTTACTTCACCTTCCACAGGATTAGTTGACACATCTAAGGGTAGAAGATCCAAGACCACAAAGAGACCAAAGAAGACTAGTATCTGGCTACCTAAGAGTGGAACATCTAAGAGTGGAGAAGTAGAAGTTAATGCATCTAGTGAGAATAAGAAGCATGTTATGTCCAAAATAGAATCTAGCTTGGTTAAGTGTAATTCTACAAAAGATGTAATGAATGCTGAATCTTTAACAGTTATGAATGATGTTAATGCTTCTTGTGTGTGTTGTCATACTAGTATCTTATCTGGTAATCATCAAAAATGTGTTGCTAAAACTTTGCTGAAGAGAAAAGCGAAACGAACTAGTGGCCTCCCTAAGCCTAACACAGTTGCCAAATCAATTTTAGGGAATCCACCACTAGCACATTCCTTAGGAAGAAAGCAGAAAGTAGTAGGAAATGGCAACGTTGGCTAGAGAACACAGCAAACTTTAAATGGGTACCTAAGATACTTAAATCATGTGTTTCTAACCCAACGGGTCCAACCGTTACTCCATCTGTTTCTACTAATTGTGATGCAGGTGGTTCAAATCGTTCTATGGATTGTTGATAGCGGCTGTTCCCGACACATGACCGGCAATCTCAAGCTTCTCAAAAACTTCATTGCAAAGTTTATAGGAACGGTCAGGTTCGGGAATGACCACTTCGCCGCAATCATGGGTTATGGCGACTATGTAAACGGGAACATCGAAATAAGTCGTGTGTACTATGTTGAAGGTCTGGGTCACAATTTATTCTCGGTTGGTCAATTCTGCGATGGAGACTTAGAAGTAGCATTTAGGGAAAAAACCTGCTTTATTCGTGATCTTCAGGGAAATGATCTGATGAAAGGAAAACGGGGAACTAGTCTTTACACCATCTCCTTTGAAGGAATGACAGCTTCGACTCCTATAAGTTTACTCTCCAAGGCTCATCCCACGAAAGCATGGTTATGGCATAAACGATTATCTCATCTCCATTTCAAAACCATGACCGATCTGGCTAAGCATAAACTGGTAGATGGTTTACCAAAATTCCGATATGCCAAGGATCATCTGTGTTCTGCATGCGAACAGGGAAAAAGTCACCGAGCTCACTTTCCACCAAAAACAGAACATAGCACAGACCACGTCCTACAACTGCTTCATATGGATTTGTGTGGTCCAATGCGGGTTCAGTCTGTAAATGGGAAAAGATATATTCTGGTAATAGTGGATGACTACTCAAGATGGACATGGGTTTACTTTCTCCGCACAAAAGATCAAGTTCCGTCTATAGTTATAACGTTTCTCACAAAGATTCAAGTGCAAGTTCGCAACACCATCAGAATCATTCGTACCGACAACGACACTGAATTCAAAAACCAAATCCTTCGGGAATTTACAGAGAAACATGGGATTGTTCACCAATATTCTATAGCTCGCACTCCTGAACAGAATGGCGTAGTTGAACGACGAAACCGTACACTCGTGGAAGCAGCTAGAACTATGTTGATCAATGCCCAATTGCCAGATTATCTTTGGGCTGAAGCTGTTAACACTACTTGCTACACTCAGAACCGCGGCATGATCACCAAAAGACATAACAAAACTCCATATGAGCTAATACAAGGCAGAAAACCCAATATCAACTATTTTCATGTCTTTGGAGCATTATGTTACCCAAAGAATGATAAAGATGATCTTGGTAAATTGAAAGCAAAAGCAGATATAGGGATATTTGTTGGTTATTGTGAGAACTCCAAGGGATACAGAATTTGGAATCGTCGGACCGGAGACATTCAAGAGACGATACACGTTAATTTCGATGAACTCACAGAAATGGCTTCTGAGCAAGACCGCTTGGAACCCACAAACAACCGTTTGAACTTCCCAGAATCTTCAACTGAACCATTACCTTTCAAAAGGAAAGATCTGGAAGATCTGTTTGCTCCTATGTTTGATGACAGTTTGGTTAACAGTGCGTCAAAGGCTTCCACAAGTTCCGCTGCTCAACAACTCCCAAATCAAGCACCTGATCCATCAGCATCTACCTCTACAGTAGTTGCTGACGATGCACCACAACCTGAACCATCATCATCAATAGATAAAACACCTCAACCAACAGTTGAAGATTCTTCTCCCATTTCTAACCAAGTTCCATCACCACCAGATTTTGACGGAAATGCCTTTTTCAATCCATTTGCTCCACCCCCGACCATTCCCGAACCAGGAGAATCTTCCTCGAGCAACATGGAACCGTCAAATCTGAATCACAACATTCAACACTACCCTTCTACTCATAAATGGACAAGGGATCATCCGTTAGTTAATGTGATTGGCAATCCAGATAACCCCGTTATGACACGACAGAAACTTCACACAGATGGTGAAACCTGCATATACGCTCTCACCGTTTGTCAAGCTGAACCGAAAAATATTAAAGAGGCCATGACTTATGAAAATTGGATTGAATCAATGCAAGAGGAGTTGGATCAGTTCAAAAGATTGGAAGTCTGGGAACTCGTTGAAAAACCTGATGGAGTTTATGTTGTGGGCTTAAAATGGATTTGGAAAAATAAGCTGGATGCAGAAGGCACGGTTATTCGTAACAAGTCACGGTTGGTTGCTAAAGGGTATAGCCAAGAAGAAGGAATTGACTTCGAGGAATCCTTTGCTCCAGTGGCTAGGCTTGAGGCAGTGAGAATGTTCTTGGCGTACGCGGCTCATAAGAACATCACAGTTTACCAAATGGACGTGAAGACAGCATTCCTGAACGGACAACTTCGTGAAGAGGTGTATGTTTCACAACCAGAGGGCTTCGTCGATCCAGAACATCCTAATCACGTATACAGGCTTAAGAAAGCACTCTACGGCCTTAAACAAGCCCCGAGGGCCTGGTACGACAAACTTTCAGCATTCCTTATTGCTAATCATTTTACTAAAGGATTTGTGGACCCGACTTTGTTTATAGAAAAACACGGGGAGGACATTCTCATCGTACAAATTTATGTGGATGACATCATTTTTGGGTCTACCCATAAAAAGTACTCAAATGCTTTTGCAAAACTTATGAAACAAAATTTTGAGATGTCCATGATCGGTGAACTAAACTTTTTCCTAGGATTACAAGTTCACCAATCACCTCGTGGTATATTCTTGAGTCAGTCTAAATATGCACAAGAAATATTAAAAAAGCATGGCATGACATCTAGTGACACCTATAACACCCCTATGTCCTCCTCATCCCCGAAGCTAGATGCTGACATACAAGGGAAACCCACTGATCCTACAAATTATCGTAGTATAATTGGGTCTCTCATGTATCTCACCGCTAGCAGACCGGATGTTGTATTTGCCACATACCTATGTTCACGCTATCAGTCTAACCCAACAGAAAGACATTTATCTGCTGTTAAAAGAATCCTTAGATACATCAAGGGAACCATTCATTTGGGGATCTGGTATCCAAAGGATTCTGGTTTTGCACTAACTGCTTTTTCAGATGCGGATCATGCGGGATGTATTGATACAAGAAAGAGCACATCCGGTGGTGTTCAATTCCTAGGTGATAAGCTGGTGTCCTGGCAGTCAAAGAAGCAAGATTGTACGTCTCTATCATCCACGGAATCAGAATATGTAGCCATGTTTTCCTGTTGTGCTCAAATCATTTGGATGCGATCACAACTAATGGATTATGGTTACATATTCAACAAAATCCCGATGTACTGTGACTCCAAAAGTGCTATCGCTATCTCGTGCAACACAGTGCAACATTCCAAGTCCAAACACATCGCTCTCAGATATCACTTCATCAAGGAGCATGTGGAGCAGGGTACCGTTGAGTTGTATTTTGTGGGAACGGAACACCAATTGGCGGATCTTTTCACGAAGGCTTTACCTCATGATCGTTTTGTGAAACTGGTTCACCAAATTGGAATGAGATGCTTGACTCCTCAAGAATTAGCGAACTTTCTCAAGAACAACTAATCGAGTCATGCTCTCTCACTATCTTGTATATATATTAAAAAAAAAAAAACCCTACTATTAAGGTGTGCAAAAGTAAATTTTCTTCAAAATATGAGTTCAATCTTTCAAATTCTTTCCGATATTTCAAACATTGATCATATTTTGAGGGGGAGATATCTTTGCACACCGTTCACCTTTCTTCGTCATCTTATCATTCTTCATGACAATTATCTATCTCATCAAGACTATCAAGGGTTTAAAAGAATAATAAGTTGGACATAAAGGACTTAAAAGTGTTAACTTATAACATTTAGGTTAGTTTTGGACTTTAAAATGAATAGGTTAACAAGTTTAAGGACCAAAGGTGCCATATGTTGAAAGTGTTTTTTTTTTGGATTATAAAAGGCAAACTCTGACTTAGTCAAAACACACACAAAACACTCTCATTTTCGTCTCCCTCTCTCTTTAAAAAAACCTCCATAGCCCGCCTATTTCATCGAACGAACCAAGAATCACTAGTTCTTTAATCTTGATCTATTGTAAGCATTCATTAGGACTCAATATTGATTGTTTGATTGTTTTTTGAGTGTTATTTGCTTATTATAACTGTTAGCATCTCGATAAGATTCAATCGAATTGGGCGTTTCTTGAATTGTTGATTTGAGAATCTATTGAGTGAAAGAAAGTATGCTTAACAGGTTATTATGTGTTGTGAAAAAGGGTTTATCAATTGTAATACACATTATGTGAGCATGTTCTTGACTTAGGGTTTGGTTTAATAGTTGAACGAGTGATAATTGGACTGCTTTGACTATGTGGATTATTGCTTAATGTGTATATGTATTCTAGGAGATTGAAGGACTCAAGAAGATCATGTTATCTCCGAGTTAGGAGATAACATCCAATTACGTCGAACGATTCGTTTTTAGTCGAACGACTCAAACTAGTCGAACGACTAAACCTAGTCGAACGACAAGTTTAGTCGAACGACTAAGGTTAGTCGAACGACTTATTTAATCGAACGACTGATTTAGTCGAACGACTAAGGTTAGTCGAACGACTTATCTAATCGAACGACCAATTTAGTCGAACGATCTAATCAGTCGAACGACCAATCTAGTCGAACGAGCAAACTAGTCGAACGACAAAATTAGTCGAACGACCAAATTAGTCGAACGATCTAATCAGTCGAACGACCAATCTAGTCGAACGACCAAATTAGTCGAACGACAAAATTAGTCGAACGACCTAATCAGTCGAACGACCAATCTAGTCGAACGACCAATTTAGTCGAACGACAAAATTTGTCGAACGACTACACTAATCGAACGACAGAATTACTTGATCGAGTATCCTTAATCGAACCACTTAGTCGAACCATATCATGATTAGTCGAACGAGGACAGATTAGTCGAACCAGGTCATAACAATCGAACCAGACTTCACAGTTGAACCAATGATTGAATGTGCAGACTTAGAGTTTAATTGTGCAATTGTAGCTATTCCTGTGTTTAGCCATAGTTGTGTTAAAGTTGAATCTGTATGTGGCTGCTTATCTGGTGCTTCAATTGATTGTGACTTGCTTGTTGTCTAATAAAGGTGTTATGTAACTGTATGAGTATAACCTTGTGTTGTATGTGACTTATGTGTTGTAATTACTCGTTCAGTAACCGAGATGCTATGATCTGTCATGTATATTGTTGGATATATGTTTTATGCTATATGTTCTATCTGGTATTGAATGTACTATAGGATAGAGTCATTGTATCATGGTCACTTATCTAACACATATATATGGTGTTCTTGGTATTGCTATTGGTGTTTGCATTGAACAGATAAACAATGTCTCGCACCATGTCACAAGCATCTATCAACAAACAACCAGAAGGAAAGAAAAGACAGATTGGTCACTGCAATTCAAGGATTGAGTTTCAGAAGCTTAAGTGCCATGAAACGTGTCTCATCATCAGGGATATTCTGGAAAGACACTTCATTAGTCCAACTTTGTCAAAAACCGCCAGTGTTCCTGAAGTCTACTTGTATCAGTTTTGGGAATCACTAATCATAAGCAAAGACGAAGAGACTATGACAGTTACACTCGACAACACAACAATCACTTTCAAGGTTGAAACACTTAGAGCTGTACTAGACCTTCCAAGAGCAGTCACAGGAGATTTCTCAGAATTCCAGGAGGATCCCACTCTTGAAGAAATGATCAGTACACTAAAGCTTATTGGTTATGATGAACAAGATGTTGAGATAACTTCAAGCTACAAAGTGGAGAGAAAATATTTCCCTCAACCTTGGCTAACTTTGTACTCAATTCTCATCAATTGCATCACTGGAAAAGCAACTGGGTTAGAACATCCGAGAATGGAACACCTGCAATTCTTTTGTGGGGTAATCAATCTGAAACACCTAGACTTTGCAAATCTTATCTGGAAGGATATGGTCTTTCTTGGCACCAAGTTTCGTCAGAGTACAGATCTACCACCCATTCCATTTCCAAGATTCACGAAACTTCTCATCTCACGCTTTATACAAAGACACCCTGAACTCAAACGTCCTTCGACTGAAAAGATGCATACTGAGAAACGAGACCGTATTCTCACCAAAGTTCTAAGCTATTCTTCAATCCAAGGGGCAAGAATTCCACCATACCTGTTGAGTGAAGAAATTATGAACACAGAAGCGTACAAGAAGTATGATGAAGCAGTTAAGGCTAAAATGGTGGGTGGCAAACCAAAAGATACATAATCACCAAAGGGAAAAGACATCCCAGCCAGAGCCAAGACTGTTCGATCAAAGAAATCAAAAATTCCTGAGAAAAAGAAAGTGGTTTCTAAACCAACTTCAGAGATGCAGTTAAGGGATGAATCTGATGATGAAGAACAAGAAGAAGAAGAAAGGTTGAATCTAGAGAAAGGAAAAGGTGCTGAGAAATTCAAGTCTGCTTTAGCCACTTCAGATAAGACTCTAAAACCGGGAAGGGGCAAATCTATCAAGTTCACAACAACACGATTTTCTCCAATCCGAGAACCCCTCACTGAAGAAGAAGAGAAAAGAGCATTAAAGAAGGCCAGAAAAGTAAGTTTAAAGAAACAGGCTGAGGAAGAAGAGAGACAAGGAAAACTTAGAAGAGGAGAATCTGCATCACATATTATTGAACAACCAGAAGAATCAGAGGGCTTTAAATCGACAACTCTTAGAAGTTCTGAGGAAGGAAGTGATGGTTCTGATGCACACGATCTATCGGCTTCTGGTTCTGAAGATGAAGATTCTGACAGAGATGGTAAAGATGAGGAAGATGAGAAAAATGATGAAGATGATAATAATGATGAAGATGATGATGATGATGATGATGAAGATGATGATGATAAAGATGAAAAAGTTGATACAGACAATGATGATAATGATGATGGTGAAGAAAGTGAAAAGGATTCGCAGGAACAACAATTTGACACTAACATACCTCCCTCACCACAACCTTCATCTGTGGCTCAGTCCACAGTAGAGTACAATGAGATAAAACAAAAGGTTCAAGCACTTGAAGATGAGATGAAACAGAAAGTAGAAGAACTCGAAGAAAAGATGACAACAAGATCTGAAGCTGAAGATAAAGCACACAAAGAAATATATCAAAAGATCAGTGAAGCTGAAGATAAAGCAGCCAAGAATGTTGAAGAAATCAATACTCAGATAACTGCTGAAGTAGAAAAGCTTCTTGAAGAATCCATTCCCAGATTGATCAAACAATACGTCCAGAAGGACTTGGAGAAGATAGTCTCTAAGATGGTCAAAACCACTCCAATCACACTCAGAACAGTGCCACAACATACATCCAGATTAGAAAGCAAAAGGATGATGTTGCAAGAACTAAAAGATGATCCCAAGGAAGCAAAGCTTCGAGAGGCACTTATGGAATCCATCAAAACAGAAGAAGAGGAAGTTGTAGTACTAACTGAAACGTGCAAACCCACCAAATCAACCAAAAGACGACATGAAGATGATCCAGATGCTCACGGAAAGAAAAGGACAAAGCCATCATCTTCATCAGGTCGGGCTTCCACAACACCCTCTTCTGGCATAACAAAGAAGTCCAGCCAAACAACTTTTGTTCCTACTGGAGGCGGAGCATTTGAAGCAACTGAAATCTTTGATGATCCAAGCTCTGACCATGAAACTCCAATTGCTCCTATTCTAATCCAAGAAGTAGTTGCTCCTTCTGCTACTATTAAAGATGTTCCATTACCTGAGTGGGTCGATTCATCAGCTCCCAAGTATGATTGGTTTGATCAAATGGTTGACGATTATTCTAACGATGAAAATGCTGAACCAGTGGAAGGATCAGTTGTAGACTTCGCCAAACGATTGAAAAAGGTGATGAAAGTCCAGCAACTAGGTCTGAAAGACATCATCAGAGTTCGCAAAAGTGGATTCACGGAATTTTCAACTGTTTCAACATCGGAGCTGGAATTCGAGTACAACGTTGAGCAAGTAGCCAGAGCCCTAAACGATAACATCAACTAGACGCAAGAACAATTATCTGTAGAACCGTTACCTCCTCAAAACTACACGCAACCCTTACCTCTTGTCGGACCACCTCACAACCTCAAGTTACCCATAGCACACTTCTTCAACAAAGATTTAGATTACCTCATGTACGGTAACACGAACCCTGAGAAGAGATATGTCACCTCACTTACCAAATACCCGGCAGCCAGGTATGCCTTAGAGGGGTTTGAAGAACAAATCAACAATCTTTGGAGCAGAAAGATACAGAAGTATAATGAAGATGCTGTGTTTGGGATCCATCATTGACCAAATCTGCGGAGGTTGTACTACAAATATATGATGGCCAAGAGAAGGACAGGGGACGAGGTATGGAGCAGTCATAGGATTATGTCTATCGTCAGTGCTGAAACGGAGTTTATGTATGGATACAACTTTCTAACAAAGATCATTGTAAGACGAAGCAATGATAAGGAGTATGTATTCACCGAAGCTGACTATCCTCTCCTTAACCCCAATGATATCGAGGACATGTATCTATTGAAGATTCAGGGAAAACTTGAACACCTCCCTAGACGACTTCAGTACGATATCATCAACTCTCTTCTCATCTTCATTCGCAACATTGTGATTAGACAACGGGTTGAAGACGTTCATCTAGGAGTTGAAAGTTATCAAACCAAGCTAAATCTCACCAAGCCAGACTTCGTACCTGAAAGTCTTCGTGATCAGCAGCCATACACTTTCGGGTACAAACCATTTGGAGTATATTATCATAGAAGGAGAGCTGGTACAAGATTTATGGGTTTCGAAGATCTTCGCAAGTTCAGTGACCCAACCATCCAACAAGTCAAATCTGAACTTGAGAAGATCTTAAAGGACGAGAAGTTGGCTAAAGAGTTGAAGTGGGGCGAGAATGAGAAAAGACAAGCAAGGAAGTTTGTGAAAAGGATAGATAAGAAGATTAAGTTTCGGGAGCAGATGCGTCGGTTGGAAAGTTATGTTGGAGGTCGGGCGAAAATTCCTAACATTCTCACGTTTCGCCGTCCTGAGTAATGAACACTGGTACTAATTCATTGTTTGTTCATTTTATCATCATCTCATCTATATTTCATCATTATTACGGCTTGTGCACACATAACAGTGTACAACCCGCTCTTGTAAAGAAAATACCCTGAGGTACGCGTCAGTGCCTCAATCCTGAAAAAGGAGCGAAAGCTTCTTACTTATGAGCAGAATTAAAACCAGAAAATTTTTTCAAAGTTTTAAACAATTCTGCTCATAAGGACAAGTACTCCCTTGTTAAGGGGGAGTATTTGAAAAATCTTTGTTCCAAATCTACAAACGTTCTTGATATTCTTCCTCAAACACCTCAAAAAGAGCATATTTTTATCAAAAGTTTATCAAAAACAACATTATTATGCTATTTTTGAGGGGGAGAATGAAAATGTGATTAAAATATGGTGGAAGCAACGATGATATCTCATGAGTATAAGACTCAAGAATTGACCCTCGAATTGACGATAACAACAGTCAGTAGTCGAAAGGACATATCCTGGACGGGTAATAATTTCAAGCCAGTTTATCTGGTGATGTAAACGTGTCTCGCAATGGATATGTCTAAGTAGAATGTACCAATTTCGAGCGATAATCTTTTGAATCTGATCTGGACGGGTAATAATTTCAAGCCAGTTTAACTGGTGATGTAAGCGTGTCTCGCAACGATCAGGTTCATTGAAAGTCAATCAATTCAAAAGTGCCAACTCTTTCCGGCATGTGCAAATTTCAAATTTATTACTTATGCGCACATGTTAAGGGGGAGTCTTTCTGAAAATCATCAAACTCTCAAGGTGTCAACAAAATGTCTTTACAAATTATCGACACTTTGAGAGATTTTCAATGGTTTTGGTTTTATGGCATCATTAGGATAGTCATGGAGTTATAAGGTGACTAAGGTTAGGGAAAACCGTCCTATGATCCGCCAGAGCCGGAGGGATCTACCCAAGGACAATACCAATAGTTTAGAACTAGAAAGTCCTAGGTATGATTAAAAAAGGAGAAGTGAAATGAATGGAGAAAGAAGGGGTTGAAGAATTAAAAAGAAAAGCAAAAGAAAAGGGTGAAAAGAAATAGCCCTCCATTTGTTCAACCTTAGGGCAGACACCGGGTTCTATACATAATCTACTGGTTGATCAAGAATCACCGGTATTGAAGATCAAAGTCGTCATGGACCCAGTGACGCACTGCACTAAACCTTCTAAGACACTCAAGTGTCTCTCAAAAGACATTTGTTTCATTTTCACGTAGAACCCTTCATTAGCTATCGACCTCTCATTACGAGTGTGTTGATATTGAAAAGGAGGCATTATGCTCCACGCCTCCGACGACCAAACAAATGTGCACAAATTGAGTCTAGAGCCATGAGATTCATAAAAAGATCTCTTAGGTACACTTAGTATTACTCTGCTGTTCTACATCATGGGCAGCAGATGTAAAATTAAGAAAGTGTCCTTCGCAGATCTTAGCAATCTGCCGAGAACATTCATGAGAAAAGTCACAATTATGATTATCAATGATTGAATGGAAATCCTGCCAGAGCAACATCAAAAAACTCTGACAGCAGGTCACTTCGGTAACTCCTTGTGGGTTACGCTTAGTGTTTGCTCCAAACGATCTACAGTCGTGGGGTGATCTCCAACGACTCACTGAATCGTGGGTGCACTTCGGTGTGTCCGTGTTATCCCTTTCGGGGGAATCCGGTTCAGAACGGTCTGGGTTAGGATTTGAGAAAGTCTTCACACTATGCTGTTGATGATCTCAAGTCTGAGTCTGTAAGTACCGGTTGGTTCGTGCTGTTGCTGCTGCGGAGCTTGGAGACCTGGAGTTCAGCCACCATCAAGACTCCATCATGCTCATATCATAAAGAGAAGTTCTCACAAAGACTCAGAAATATCAAAAGTTCAGAATTGTTAAAGAAAAGTCTTAATTTCAAACACTACAACCTTTCTCAACGATAAAGATTAAAGAACTGAGAACAAGTTGAAGAACCAAAGTTAAAAGAAATATGAGCATGGTGGAGAAGACGTGAAGACACCGGAAGCAAAGATCGTTGGAACACGGCAGATCTCTACCATATCGTATCACATCACTATCAAGAACAAAGAACAAAGATTTTGAAGACGTCAAAGCCATAAGAAGCAAAGACGACTTCAAGCAACCTTGATGACCAATACTTAGGGGGAGATTGTTGGGAAACAGTTTTGTATTATTCAAGTATTGATCATGTTGTATTAAGGTTGCTTAGGCCTTTAGGTTTGTTATTAGGCCCAGCCTGTGTAGAAGGCCCATGGGCTGTGCCATTTATTTATTTTATTATGTTTAATGTTGTATTAGTTAAGAGAATTAGGGCTACAAGCCCTCTACCATGTAAAACTATAAATACCCCTTCCCTCCTTAGGGAAAGGGTTGTTGGTTGATGAATTAAGAAGTTTTATTATTAAGTGTGTGTAATCATCTCCCTTCCATCTCTTTCTCTCTCTAGCTTTCTCTCTCTAGATCTAGTAGGTAATTAGTAGGTAATTAGTGGTAGCTTAATTCATAAAAGTATAAAACAACAAGTGACATGGGCTAGTCTAGCTTAACAGATCCCAATGCCCCCAGCTCGATCCGAGTATGGTTTTCCTGGAAAAACCACGTGATGAATTTAATCATCATACTTATCCTTTTGTTACTAATACCGCATTAATATGGATATGGATCTAGGTCATTCCATAATTAACAATTAGTTTCTCGTTTATACATAATTGAACAAGATTACCAAAACATCTGAACGTCTTCCAGATAGACTTTGGGCGTGCGCACGCAAACATCTTGTCAATCCTACGAGTGGCCAAGCAGTATTAAACTTCAACAAAAAGTTGAAGGAACAAATCCTTTATTGGCTACGAGCATAACCCTCGAACTTCGCATCACTTCCGAAAATAGCCCTTATAACTACCTTTTACGGATAGCGTTAGACTACCTTACAGAAAATGAGCTACATCCTCGGCAATTTTCTGGTATCTCAAGTCTGAGGATAAATATTCATGATTTACTTAATGACGATGATCCATAAAGTATAATCATGTGGTTGGGATAAGTCCTATATTCAATTTATCCAATATTGAATATCATGTGACATTGGTGTCTCAACCTTACAGTACATTCTACCAATCCTCACATTTGTCTTAGTTCAATAATATTCTCATATTATTAATTGACAACGGACTATTTAGAATAAATTAATTTTATTCATGGATTTAAACATGCAAATATAAGACACAAATATTAATAATGAGAATAAACGTTATCCGCACTTTATTTCATTAAATTAATAATTGTTTACATGTCCCTATCCCAAATACTAATCATCAGATTTACATGAAACTATCGGTTAAACAAAGACCAATACCCTGAGCATGTCGAGTAAACGTTTCCTTAGGTAATGCCTTCGTGAAAGGATCAGCCAGATTGTCATCTGTGTGAACTTTGAGTACATTGATTTCACCCAGTTCGACTTGTTCTCGAACATAGTGGTATTTTCTACAAAAATGTATGGCGCCTTTCATAACTCCAGGTTCATTGGCGAATGTGATTGCAGCAGAGTTGTCGCAATACACATTTATAGGTAATTTATTTGACGGCCTCACTCCAAGATCCGAAATAAATTTCCTTATCCTAACAGCTTCTTGTTCAGCTTCCGATGCAGCAATATACTCAGCTTCTGTAGCAGACATGGCCGTTGTACTCTGCTTTTTGCTCTTCCAGTCTACAGCTCCTCCATTTATGACAAAAACGTAACCCGTCTGAGACTTCGTATCATCTTTATCTGTTTGAAAGGACGCATCGCAGTAACCTGTAACATTCAGTTCTGCGTCTGGATTTCCCCCGAAAACTAGAAACATATCTTTAGTATTCCTTAAATACTTAAGAATGTTCTTAACAGCATGCCAGTGATCCTTCCCCGGATTTTGCTGATAACGACTGGTTAAATTTTGTGCGAATGCCTCATCTGGCCTTGTACATCTAACTGCATACATGATAGATCCTACTGCCGAAGCATAAGGAACTTTCTTCATGTATGCCACCTCTTCAGGTGTAGAAGCATGATATGTGTCAAAATACACATATATTTACCTTGTGTAAACCCACATAAACAGCCAAAAACACTTTGAAAAGTCAAATAATACAGAAAATATCATTAAAATGTGTTTTTATGTGATTCATACACAAAAAGATTAAAATCAAGTGAAAATGAGCAAAGTTTGCATAAATGGCAAGTCTAGTCCCTGAACTTTCAAAGATTGTCAGAAATGGTCCCTAGATAAATTATTTTGAAGAAAAGTCAACAACAGCCCCCAGGAATCAAAGAATGACAATTTGTACCCATGGAGATAAAATTCAGATTTGGCAAGTATGGTCCTTGGATTTTCAGAAAGTGGCAACTATGGTCCCTAAGGTTTTAACTAAAATCCAATTCCACCCTATCTTACATAATCCGGATCAAACTAATACCCTTAATCCTATTTGCCCAACCCAATCCTATTAACTAAACCCATCAGCCCAATCCTAAAATAACCCAAGCCCACAACATCACCAACCCAAACCCGACCCACTCACCCTTAGTTAATATCCCAGGGTCAAACAAAAGTTTGACTCGTCTCCTTCCCCACTCACCCCGCCAAAACTACCACAACCCACGTTTTCTCTGCAAAACCACCCAACACCTCACCTCCACCTTCCCAATACACTCCCTAACAATCCAAAGTGCATTAAATTCACTCTTCCACCTCACAGGTTAAAAATCCCACTTGATGACTTTTCCCGCCAAAATGGCCATGGATGGCTGAGATCACTTCAAAGCAATTAAATGGGTGGGATTAGCTCGGAATTCATTAGAGAGTCTTCTGAGAGTGCTATAAAAGGAAGAGAAGCCACAGAGAACAAGATGTCAGTAGTTTAAGACCAAAAGTAGTGTAAAAAGTAGATAAATGTTTAATTCAGTTTCAAATTAGGTTTTTATTATCAATTCAAGTTTGTTTCAAGTTCTATGTACTAGTTTACTCATGTATTGTACTGATTTCACCAAAGTAATGAATTTCAAGTTTTCATGTTTCTTGGTTAATTTGTATCATGTCAGTAGCTATTAGAATCAATCACAAAACACACCACACACCCTTGCTATAAGCTTATGAAAGCTTTTCTTAGCTTTTTATAAGTTTATTTAGTGATTATCTGTTCTAATTCAAGAAAAGTGAGAAAAGTCAAGAAAAGTCAAAGTAGTCAAATAAGCAGTTCTGGTGTTGTTAAGCAGTTGTGATTAAGCTGGAATGGGGTCTAAACTTGGTAAGTGACATTCCAAGTTCAGTTCTGATCTAGTGCTATCCTGTTTCTTAACCTCTCAGTTGTAAGTTTTTTTTTTCTCATTTTTGCTTAATTTTCAATATTACTGTACTATAGCTTATTTTAGCTTATTATTATAATTTATTGCTTAGCACTAGTTCTTTATTGTATTTCATCTATTTTTCAGTAGTTAAAATAGCTTATGCTTTATTTATCTTAAAAACATACAAAAAGCCAAAAATAGCTAAATTCAGTCACTGCTTATTAATAAGCTCATTTCAGTTTTTAATTATTAATTATAACATAAATAAGTTAGTTAAACCTAGTTTAGTGAGATTCTCAGCTTAAAATCAGATTTTCTTTTGAAATCACCAAAACAGGCTCATATAAGGAGTGTTTGGTTTTAAGCCTATTCTGCTGATTACTGTTCATTTGCAACAAGTCAAAGTTTGATCCATCTTAACATGTTCCATATAAGCTGTTTCTGAGACCTTATAAGCTAATTAGATAGGTATGGCAGTTTTGAGTGTTCTGTGGTTATTTTAGACTATAGGCTGCCCAAATAAGCTATAATCAGCCATAAGCTCTTTTGGTCTTTATATTTGGCATTAATGTGGTCATTTAGGTTAAATAAGAGTAGTCAATAGAGTTGGTTTTGTCTTAGTTGTGTTGCACAACTCTACACAACTCTGCACTGAGCAGAACACTCCATCAGTCATTGCTGTTCTCAGCCTTTTATTAGCTTATTCCAATTAAGCTCAGTGTCTGATTTTTGGTCTTTAAAGTAGTTCACCTAGCAAGCTTTTAAGATATCATCTGGTATTCCCACTTTCTAGCTTATTAAGTTACTTAAAATAGGCCTGCAAGTTTCCCCTTTTTGCCTTGTTCTGCCCTGCACAACTTATTCAGTTTTGCAACTTCTGAACATCTGCTTAATTGAACTTCAATTGGGGTGTTATCCATAGGGCTTTTAGTGTTTTTATATAGCCAGTAGTATAGGGTAGCTTTTGCCCCCTAAATATTCAGACTTTTCTGCTTATCTGATAGCTTAATTTGCCCTGCAAGTTTGGCTTTTTCCTGCTATTTCTGAATAATTGGTCCAACTGCTTATTGGCTTATCCATGGTACTTATTATGCTTGATTAGTTGTTTTATGCTTCTTTAAGTATATTAAACTAGTCCTGAACTTTTGGTAATTTTTTTAGCTTTTTAGCTTATTTTGTGCTTATTTGCATACTGCTTATCTGCCCAAATCTGCTTATTGGGCGTAGATAACTTTTGATTTTAATTTTCCTATCTTTTAAATATTAATTTAGACTTATCCTGAATTTTTCAGATTTTTCCTAAGTCATTTAATATTTTTAATCTTTTTAATTAGTTTCTATTAGTAATTAAATCATAATAAATAAAATAATAATCAGAAAAATATAAATCTAATTTTCATAATTTTCTTTTGTCATTTTTAATCTAGGAAAAATATAATTACATTTTTAGACCTTAAGAAAACCCAAAAATAGAAAAATAGTGATAGCTTCTATTTAATAGAATTTATCTTTTTAAATTTTAATTAAGCAAGTTTCATTTTTATAATTTTCTTAGCTTCTATTTACTTAATAATATTTATAGAAAAATTTTTAGAATTTTCTTTGTTTATTTAATATTTTTTATAAATTTAAATAGTTTAATAAGTAATTAAATAAATAAATAATTAATAATAATTAAATAAAAAGTTAAAAAAAAATATAATTTAAGTTTTTAAATAATTTTTAAGTCATTTTACATTTTTAGGTTTTAATTTCATAAATTTCAGTTTTAGTCCCATTTTAGATTCCCCGTTACGCGTTTTCAGTTTAGTTTATTAAATCGCGTTTAATTTTCTTGTGCATATTTATTTTTAATTTGTTATTTAGAATTGTTAAAAAGCAAAATCAAAAATATCTAATCACATCAGTCACTCTAATCCTAGCTTTTCACAGTTGCCCATTCGCACCTCGTTGGGAAACGATTCGGGTAATTACTTACCTGTCTTCACACTACACACGAACATGAGTTTTTGCAAGCATCCTTTTTCACAAAGGGGTGATTTGTAATTATTCACGCGTATCCGCTGTCTGCATTTATTTAATAGTGCGTTCGCGACGGATCAAAGCACACATTTCACTACTTAAGCCATGTTCTACTTGCATGGGCAAATATCCCTTCTTGGAATTTTGCATTTTGAATCTCTTCAATATTTTATCCATGTAAGCACTTTGGCTTAAACCGATCAACCGCTTAGATCTGTCTCTATAGATCTTTATTCCAAGGATATACGCTGCTTCTCCTAAATCCTTCATGGAAAAACATTCACATAGATAAGCCTTAACTTCATTAAGACTAGGTATATGATTTCCCATGATTAATATGTCATCGACATACAGGACAAGAAAAGTAGTGTTACTCCCACTAACTTTGTGGTATACACATGGCTCATCGAAATTTTGAGTATATCCAAACTTCTTGATTTCCTCATCAAATTTCTTATTCTATTGCCTGGATGCTTGCTTCAATCCATAAATAGATCTTTGAAGCTTGCATACACGCTCAGGAAATTGTGGATTCACAAACCCCTCAGGTTACGCCATATAGATGTCTTCATCTAGGCGACCATTTAGAAAAGCGGTTTTGACATCCATCTGCCAAATCTCATAGTCATAGTAGGTGTAACAATCGTAAATTTTCCAGGTCTTTACTTAACATTTAAGACTCAACATAATTTATTTTAGAAGTTACATATTCCCCTTGCGTATAACTGGGAACTAAACTACGCGAATTGAGAGGAAGACACCACACGCGTACCGACACCACATTAGTAAAAAAATTAAATTCTGTAACTTCATTACGGAGTCAATAGATTTTATTCTATATCAGTCGGATGAAAAACGACACCTGAACTATATCTTTCGTGCCCACGACAACTCGGAAAACACTAATCAAACCAAATTTCAGCGAAACCCGAGATACACGTAAGCCTATTAAATAAACATTCATCTTTAATTTAAAAACACAACAATTATTACTTTTTCTTTAACACCTACTCTCATTCTTTTATTCCTTATAATGCAACAAAAAAAAAAAAATGTTGAGTTAATAAAACAAAACACTGCCTCTTCTCTCTTATCCAAACTCACGCCTCTCTTCACCCCTCCTACATCGCTGCTCCACCTGAACAAGAAATAACGCCATCTTCCTTGTCTTCTTCTCCAAATCAATAACAACAAAAGATGGTGGCCAGGGTTCTTTTATCTCTTTTCCTTGTGTCCAAGAGAAGGACAACTAACACTCCGATTTCGAGTCCGAGAGTCCACACTTGGAGCCAAGAAAGTACAAAGGCAAGGACTAGGGTTTCCCCTTTAAGCCATGGAGCGTCTGTAGATGAAGAGAGAAGGAATCAAAACCCTCCTTGATTACTCTTTTAAATCTCTACCGATCTTGGTAAGTCCACACACCCACAAAAATTTACAATCGATTCGGAATTAAGAAGAGTAGCAAGCGGTGCAGTGGGAAAAACGCAAGAGGGTGTGTGTGGATTTGCTGGGTTCGATTCGGTTCCGTCGATCTCATTCAAGTTTTCTCCGATCTTGTCTCAACCTCCTAGTAATCAACTACTAGTTGTAAGAAATCCCACTCTTCTCTTTTAATATATATATTTTTTTTCATTCGAATGAAATCTTTTTGGTTATGTGATGTTGAAACTTTTTGTAATGAATGATTATGTTGGTTGTTATGTTCGAGTTATCAAACTTTACGAATCGTTATTTTGTTGAAACAATTTGGTGTGGTAAGCAACATATTTTGAAGTTAGTAATGATATATGTGGCTCGATGTAGATTTGTGATCCTTTGGTTAAACCTTGTGATATCGCGAACTAGACTAATAAGTTGGAAAGTGTTGTAGACTTAGGCTCATTGCGGTTTCTATCATTTCACTTGTCGAATTATTAAGTAAAACCGTAGTCGCGTTATTTTGGAGTCAAACTAGTCGAATGAATTAATGTCAAAAACATGCTCGCGAAGTGTTTGATGTTATGTCTCTAAAGTTTTTAACTTCTAAAACGAGTCTATGATAAAATGGATGCTAGAGTCGTGGGTTTCACTAGTTCATACCGGCTATATCCGCGATTGTAGTTGTGACTAGTGAGTGGTTCGAAAAGTATACCTTAAACTCCTCTCTTGTGCGGTTCATAAGTCACACTAGTCGGTTAGTTCTAGCACAAGCTTACGGTTAGGTTTGTGTTCGAGGTTGGGTCGAGTGGTACTCGACTCAAGCACTTTCTCAAAACTCAAAATAGTTGTCGTTAAATTCGTGGCAAAAACTCACCCCGATGGGCGTCTTGACACTCGGTTTATAAGTCTCAAAAGGACCCAAACTAGGCCTCGTTTGCATGGTTTAAAAGCTTCCCCGAACCGTGTCGGAATTTGAGTCTATTGACCTTTCGTAGTTTGCCAAGTTAACTAGTTCAAAATGTGTTTTTATGTCCCTTTTGCCTTGCGTTGACATCCACAGTCAAAGGAAAATTTTGCAGTCTGCTGCTTGCCTTCTATTGCTACTAGTCTACTATATTCGTTCCTGCTGCTTTTGTTTTCACATTGCTGCTGCTTTTGTTCTTTTGCTGCTATTAGAAATCCACTTGGGCCAGCCCAATACACTACCTTGACCAGCCCATCTAAACTTCTCTTTGGATCAGTCCATCGCCAACAACCAAAAAGGGCCATTTTGATTTTTATTCGCTGGACATATGAAGGCCCAACAGGCCGTGGCCTGTTTTCCGTTAACTTCGCTCGGGCAGCAGCCCAACCCCCTCCTCGATGCATATTACTTTTCGTCATTCGCCATATTTTCTTAACTAACGACCGTTCGTTTACACACGACGACTATAAAAATAACTCGACACTTTAGTTATATAAACTTGTAAATTGTTTTAAACACACGACCACTAACTAAATAGCGAAATATAAAAATTGGACAATTAATATATGTTTTGCGAAACACTACAAACGTGACATACGACACGAACACTTAAACATATATACATTTGACACAAAAACCTTCTTTTCGAGAAATGATCTAAACTTGAAATATAGACACTTAAATATATAGTTAAAATAATAAACCGTTGTATATTCTTTTAAGCGGAAAATTGAATATTTAAACTCGTTCGTTAACTTGAATACATTTTACACATTTAATGTGACTTTCTTTTGCAAAACTTATAATTTATTAACACAAAAATATAGTATTTTACAAAATACCATTGTCTCACAAATTATATTAATAAAGCCATATTTTCAACTTTATTTATTTTTCCGCTAGTGTATATATATATATATATAAATATATACACACACACTATCAACCATCAAATGTTCTATGACCGTTCACATCGTCATCTCATAATCATCATCCTTCTGTACGTACCTTTCCGCTCATCACAAAATCAAAAGTCGCTATTCCTATTCTTTTGTACGTTCGTACAACCCGACGAGCCAACAACTTTAAATATTTAAAAAAAACTTGGTTTTCACTTAAATACTGCCACACCAGCAACACCAACATAAACTTTTAGAATAATTGAAATCCTTGAAAACTTTGGAAATAACTGAAATTCTTGATACTTGAACTATGAACTAAAGCATACTTTACTAATCTAGGTCGCGTGTCAGTGCCGCACTCTATTTGAACTGCTTGTGATTTAACTACTACTTGACGAGGTGAGTTCTCGTAGCCCCTTTTTCATTATGTTTTTCCTTGGGGGAAAATGGTACTCAAATGATATTTTAACTGTTTTTCATGCTGTGATTATACTGTTTTCATGTTTTGGACATTATGTGTGTTGATACAATTATGTGCTACAATTTGTTTGACTGTGTGTACATTGATGCGCAACTGTTAACTCTTTCGAGAGCCGAAACAATTGATAGATCTATCGGGGTAGCTCCCCTCTGTGTGTTCTGTTTATGTGTGCAACCGTGGCAGGTTCAGTTGGCGCGAATTATTTGGTTTCAACATTATTTGGTTTCGACATGTGCTTATAATTGATTATCATGCTCACTTTTGTCCTACACTATATTATCACAGCTCAGTGGTTTCACTTTCAAACCTACGAGCTCACCAACTTTATGTTGACGTTTTCTAGTACCATTTTCAGGTGTTATTGAAGTTGCTTAGAAGGTTGAGTATTGACTGGCTTAGCAAGACTTAAGACAAGACCCTCCCGGATTATATCTCGTGGAGTTGCATTTGGATATTCCCTAGTGATGTTGTTTAACTTTGAGGCTTATGCATACCTTGGAGGTTGTACTTATCCCGGTTGTGAGAGTTTGCGACTATTATCTATTGTATGTTATGCATGTAGTGATTCTCTGTTGTGACACCTTGTGTTCTTAACTATGAAGTCATACCCCATGAATGCCATTCCGCTGCGCCATTTTTGGGGTGTGACAGATTGGTATCAGAGCCAAGGTTATAGAGAATTAGGTGGTTTAACCTAGACTATAACCTAAGAATCCTCATATAGTTTTCATTATAGGAACTACGTGTGCGATTATGTGTATAGTATGACACGAAGTGATGATGATAAGTAAATGCAGCATGATGCTATCTTAAAAACGCCTGGCCAACGTTTTTACGATAACATGATGCGGCATGGACTTATCAAATTCATGGAATGTCAGATAGGAAGTTGAGTGTACTAGTACGACACGTATACCGACCTATCCTACCTATCTCCTATTTAACGTCTATCAATGTCCTACCTTGAGAATCACGCCTCCAAGAAGGTCGACTCGAGTTAACAGCAGCATTCCACCACCGAGGGGTGGAAGGACTGGTGGACGAGGAGGTAGGGCAGGAGGTCGCGACACGAGAAGCGACGATACCGGCAACGAGGCTCCTGACGTTGCTACTATTATCGCCCAACAACTACGGGAACTGTTACCCACTATCGTCACCCAGGTTGGCAACCATATCAGCAACCAAGAGAACAAAGTGAGTGGGAATAATCAGGCGAACAACGACGGTGGAAGTGATCACATCAATAATGGGAACCATGACAACAGTAACAAGGGATGTACTTATAAGGAATTTACCGCGTGCAAACGGATGGACTTCGATGGCAATGGAGGTGCGATAGCTTATACCCGATGGATCGAGAAGATGGAGTCAGTAATTGACATCAGTGAGTGTGCGAGCCAACAGAAGGTGAAGTATGCTGCATGTTCATTGATTGGAAAAGCATTGACTTGGTGGAATACGCAAATTCAGGCTAAGGGCAGAGAAGCAGCCATAGGGATGAGTTGGGATGAATTTAAGGCACTGTTAAGAGAGGAGTATTGTCCAGACAATGGGCAGGTCATTGGAAGAGAATGAGAATGTTGACGAGCTAACAGGTGTTTGTTTCGTGAGATTTTGGCCTAATAAGGACAATGAGATGCAGAAATTTGAAACGGGAGTTCTACCACCATACCATGGTAGGAGCTGATCATACGACTTATACGGATCGATTTCATGAGCTTACTAGACTGGTAACTCACATGGTCACTCCTGAATCCAAGAGAATTGAGAGGTACATCTATGGTTTGGTCCCTGAGATTCGTGGAATGATGAAAGCGACTGAGCCCCTACCCTTCAGAACGCAATACTGAAATCTGCAACCTTAACAGATGAAATGGTTAGGAATGAGACATAGTCCAAGAGTGGTGATAAGAGGAAGACCGTGAGTGAGCCAAATAAGCAAGGAGATGCAAGTGGTGACGATAAGAAGGCGAAATGGGGAAAAGGATTTGTGGCAACGAGCTCGGGCTATAAGAAATATGAAGGTTCTCACCCTAAGTGTGCCAAATGTAACTACCACTACTTGGAGACTAAACCCTGCCTAGTGTGTTTCAACTGCAATTAGACTGGTCACATTGCAAGGGATTGTCGAGCAGCAGCCATCCAGGCGACTCCGATTAATGTCATCTACCCAAGGACATGTTATGAGTGCGAGAGCTTGGATCATTTCCGAAACACGTGTCCTAAGCTGAATAGGGCACATGGATAATTGCAGAATAACCAAATCAAGCCTTAGTGACTAATGGAACAAACATACACAATAAAAACAATAGCAACCCAGCTCGTGGGCGAGTATTTGTGATGAACGCTGAAGAAGGACGCCAGGACCCAAACCTCGTGACGGGTATGTTCTCTTTAAACGGATATTAGACTATCATGTTGTTTGATTCCGACGTCGATTATAGATTTGTTTCCACCAAGTTCATGCCTCTGTTAAAGGTGAAACTTAGTGTCCTAGCTCATAGTTAGGAGATTGATAGAAACCGATAAGATGGTTCAAATCTCCACCACCTGGTAGCAAGACCTTTGGATACTGAAATGCCACCCGTTCATTTTTGAGCAACCCCAAATTTTAATTAAAATTTTTTTTCCTTTTCTTCAAAAAAAAAAAAAAAAAAAAAAAAAGTAAGCTTTTTAACAACTTTTAACTTAATTTCATGTCAGTTCTTGTTTGATGAGATGTGAATTTAAGTTTAAAGTTGCTACTTAGCTTAAAATTTTTAAATGATTTTGCTCAAGAATGGACGAGGCATTTCATGAAGCCTAATCACTCAATAGTTATTACAAAACCGCCTATTTCGTTGCGCCTGGTAGAACGAGCAGAAACCCAAAGATACCTCGTGTGCTTAAGAATTCCCTGGAGTACTTCGTAAAGACCTAACGGGATTTACCCCGTCTTGAAGAATTGAGATGCGCATAAACTTAACTCCCGGAGCGATACAAATTTCATGATATGCGATACTTCTCGAAGAAAGATTCCGAACTCGAATATCATTAGTTAAGAATGCACAAGACTGACAACCCTAAAACCGCGTTAAGAACGATATACAGGCATTTCGAGTTTTTAGGTTAAGTCCTTTGGTTTGGCCAATGCCTCCGTAGTATTCCAATGAGAATCCAATTTGAGCAACATACATGAGGAGTGCTTTACCTATTATATCGAATCGTGACAGACAACTCACATAGCGATTTTGGTGGACACTATAGGACGCATTAGGAACATAATTAGATTGGAGTACGACCTACCATTCCTAGACCGATGATCAGGGTGAGCATACTAAACGACATTAAGAGATATGCTTAGAGCATGCACTATTGATTTTGGAGGAAACAAGAATGCACATCCCCCTTAGTTGAACAATCTCCTTGGTTATCTACTAGTTGTTTATTTGAAAGCAATCCAAAAATTGAGCCAATCCTTCAAAAATGTTGAGTTTCTTTTCTTACAACTTGATATTTAACTTAATTTCATGACAGTTCTTGTTTGATGAGTTGTGAAGATAAGTTAGATTCAAGTTGTTACGTAGTTTAAGGTTAGGTCCAACTTGTTGCTCAGCTTAATCTCATGACAGTTCTTGTTTGATGAGTTGTGAGGTTAAGCTGAAAACAAGTTGTTACTGGGCTTAAACTTGTGGTTTAGCTTAATCTCATGAAAGTTCTTATTTGATGAGTTGTGGGGTTAAGTTAGATTTCAGTTGAAGCTCAACTTAAACTACCGAAAAGATGCCTAAGGTTTTTGACGGCTTTACTCAAGGACGGGAAAGCTTGCCTTGCTGTGTGATTATTATGTGGTTTCATTTGTGTGATTTCTAGAGGTTAGGAAGTATTGATAGTACCAATTGGGAAGTAGCACCCGGTACTATTTGGATTGACACCCACACCCTTACCTTCCAGTGTGCAACCAAATCGAAGGGTGAATACTGTCCGATCAAGCTCAGACCCTTAGTCAACTGAATTTTGAGGACAAAATTCTGTTAACGGGGGTATACTGTAACAATCGTGAATTTTCCAGGTCTTTACTTAACATTTAAAACGGAAAATGATGTATTTTAGAAGTTACATTTCCCCTTGCGTATAACTGGGAACTAAACTACGCGAATTGAGAGGAAGACACCACACGCATACCGACACCACATTAGTAAAAAAATTAAATTCTGTAACTTCATTACGGAGTCAATAGATTTTATTCTATATCAGTCGGATGAAAAACGACACCTGAACTATATCTTTCGTGCCCACGACAACTCGGAAAACACTAATCAAACCAAATTTCAGCGAAACCCGAGATACACGTAAACCTATTAAATAAACATTCATCTTTAATCTAAAAAGACAACAATTATTACTTTTTCTTTAACACCTACTCTCATTCTTTTATTCCTTATAATGCAACAAAAAAAAAAAAAAAAAAAAAAAAAATGTTGAGTTAATAAAACAAAACACTGCCTCTTCTCTCTTATCCAAACTCACGCCTCTCTTCACCCCTCCTACATCGCTGCTCCACCTGAACAAGAAATAACGCCATCTTCCTTGACTTCATCTCCAAATCAATAACAACAAAAGATGGTGGCCAGGGTTCTTTTATCTCTTTTCCTTGTGTCCAAGAGAAGGACAACTAACACTCCGATTTCGAGTCCGAGAGTCCACACTTGGAGCCAAGAAAGTACAAAGGCAAGGACTAGGGTTTCCCCTTTAAGCCATGGAGCGTCTGTAGATGAAGAGAGAAGGAATCAAAACCCTCCTTGATTACTCTTTTAAATCTCTACCGATCTTGGTAAGTCCACACACCCACAAAATTTACAATCGATTCGGAATTAGAGAGTAGCAAGCGGTGCAGTGGGAAAAACGCAGGAGGGTGTGTGGGATTGCTGGTTCGATTCGGTTCCGTCGATCTCATTCAAGTTTCTCGATCTTGTCTCAACTCCTAGTAATCAACTACTAGTTGTAAGAAATCCCACTCTTCTCTTTTAATATATATATATTTTTCATTCGAATGAAATCTTTTTGGTTATGTGATGTTGAACTTTTTGTAATGAATGATTATGTTGGTTGTTATGTTCGAGTTATCAAACTTTACGAATCGTTATTTTGTTGAAACAATTTGGTGTGGTAAGCAACATATTTTGAAGTTAGTAATGATATATGTGGCTCGATGTAGATTTGTGATCCTTTGGTTAAACCTTGTGATATCGCGAACTAGACTAATAAGTTGGAAAGTGTTGTAGACTTAGGCTCATTGCGGTTTCTATCATTTCACTTGTCGAATTATTAAGTAAAACCGTAGTCGGTTATTTTGGAGTCAAACTAGTCGAATGAATTAATGTCAAAAACATGCTCGCGAAGTGTTTGATGTTATGTCTCTAAAGTTTTTAACTTCTAAAACGAGTCTATGATAAAATGGATGCTAGAGTCGTGGGTTTCACTAGTTCATACCGGCTATATCCGCGATTGTAGTTGTGACTAGTGAGTGGTTCGAAAAGTATACCTTAAACTCCTCTCTTGTGCGGTTCATAAGTCACACTAGTCGGTTAGTTCTAGCACAAGCTTACGGTTAGGTTTGTGTTCGAGGTTGGGTCGAGTGGTACTCGACTCAAGCACTTTCTCAAAACTCAAAATAGTTGTCGTTAAATTCGTGGCAAAAACTCACCCCGATGGGCGTCTTGACACTCGGTTTATAAGTCTCAAAAGGACCCAAACTAGGCCTCGTTTGCATGGTTTAAAAGCTTCCCCGAACCGTGTCGGAATTTGAGTCTATTGACCTTTCGTAGTTTGCCAAGTTAACTAGTTCAAAATGTGTTTTTATGTCCCTTTTGCCTTGCGTTGACATCCACAGTCAAAGGAAAATTTTGCAGTCTGCTGCTTGCCTTCTATTGCTACTATATTCGTTCCTGCTACTTTTGTTTTTACATTGCTGCTGCTTTTGTTCTTTTGCTGCTATTAGAAATCCACTTGGGCCAGCCCAATACACTACCTTGACCAGCCCATCTAAACTTCTCTTTGGATCAGTCCATCGCCAACAACCAAAAGGGCCATTTTGATTTTTATTCGCTGGACATATGAAGGCCCAACAGGCCGTGGCCTGTTTTCCGTTAACTTCGCTCGGGCAGCAGCCCAACCCCCTCCTCGATGCATATTACTTTTCGTCATTCGCCATATTTTCTTAACTAACGACCGTTCGTTTACACACGACGACTATAAAAATAACTCGACACTTTAGTTATATAAACTTGTAAATTGTTTTAAACACACGACCACTAGCTAAATAGCATATGTTTTGCGAAACACTATAAACGTGACATACGACACAAACACTTAAAAATATATATACATTTGACATAAAAAATCATTTTCTCGAAATGATCTAAACTTGAAATATGGACACTTAAACATAGTTAAAATAATAAAACCGTTGTATATTCTTTTAAGCGGACAATTGAATATTTAAACTCGTTCGTTAACTTGAATACATTTTACCAACACTAGTAATATATTTAATGTGACTTTCTTTTGCAAAGCTTATAATTTAACACAAAAACATAGTATTTTTTTTTTCAAAATACTATTTGCTCACAAATTATATTAATCCTTATTTTCAACTTTATTTATTTTCCGCAAGTATACACACCGCACTATCAATTAACCACCAAACGTTCTATGACTGTACACATCGTCATCTCATAATCATTATCCTTTCGTACATACCTTTCCGCTCATTGCTAAATCAACAATCGCTATTCCTATTCTTTTGTTCGTACAACTCGAAGAGCCAACAACTTTAAATATTAAAAACTTGGTTTTCACTTAAATGCTGCCACACCAGCAACACCAACATAAACTTTTGAAATAATTGAAATACTTGAACTATGAACTAAAGCATATTTTACTAATCTAGGTCGCGTGTAGGTGCCGCACTCCATTTGAACTGCTTGTGATTTAACTACTACTTGACGAGGTGAGTTCTCGTAGCCCCCTTTTCATTATGTCTTCCTTGGGGGAAAATGGTACTCAAATGATATTTTAACTGTTTTTCATGATGTGATTATATTGTTTTTCATGATTTTGGACATTATGTGTGTTGATACAATTATGTGCTACAACTTGTTTGACTGTGTGTACATTGATGCGCAACTGTTAACTCTTTCGAGAGCCGAAGCGATATGATAGATATATCGGGGTAGCTCCCCTCTGTGTGTTCTGTTTATGTGTGCAACCTTAGCAGGTTCAGTTGGCGCGACATTATTTGGTTTCGACATTTGTTGGTTTCGACATGTGCTTATAATTGTTTATCATGCTCACTTTTGTCCTACACTATGATATCACAGCTCTGCGGTTTTACTTTTAAACCTACGAGCTCACCAACATTATGTTGACGTTTTCGAGTACCATTTTCAGGTGTTATTGAAGCTGCTTAGAAGATTTAGTATTGACTGGCTTAGCAAGACTTAAGACAAGACCCTCCCGGGTTATATCTCGTGGAGTTGCATTTAGTGACGTTGTTTAACTTTGAGGCTTATGTATACCTTGGATATTGTACTTATCCCGGTTGTGGTAGTTTGCGACTATTAGCTATTGTATGTTATGCATGTAGTGTTTCTGATGTGCTTTTTTAGGTCTATAAAAATCAACCAAGTTTTAAATTTATTTATTGCCGAACTAACCTATAGACTCTAAACACTCACGAGCAGTGTACCCGATCAATGTAGATAGTTTTTAGGTAAGCAAGGGTCGTTCACTAGGAGTGAGATTTCTAATATACTAATTCTAGAGGTATTCGACTCTCCTAAACTAACGTAAAGGGGGGTTCAGCCTGAGAGACTGGCACGGGTTTGGTTTTATTCTAACTAAACTAAGATAAACAAACAATACAAGTATGAAGACACCAAAGATAGGAAGAACGGGTTAGCCAAGTCTAATCCATTTTATAGTTATACATGCTTATGTCTACTTGTTTTAATTCATTCAATTGTTAATCGGCATATCAATTACGAAATTCTGTCACAATTAAGTAACTAGCCCTCGGGGCGGATATGACAAAAGATCATAGTGACTCGTCTAGCATCAATACTAACTTATTGCTTTAAACCATCTAACCTAGTTCGGTATTACACGCTACTAGTCCTATTAGGTTGTAGACACGTTCCGTTTGTGCCAAACAATGATTCCTAATAGAGATTCGGGTTAACACGCATATAACTCAACCAAAGCAACCATAATTACAGGTAGTTAAGTCACATCAATTAAAGTTATAAGGATCATAACCTAGTTACATAGACTTCTACTAGTTATAAGTAATAAACGAGTTTTTATCGACAAGCACCCAATCCAATAACAAAGCAAACACATCGACAAAATCATAAAAACTAATAAAACTTCATAAACATGGCTAACACCTAAGGGTGTTAGCCCATAATCTCTGTAACAAAGTACATAAACATAATCATAACGAATAAAGTATGAAACATAATGAATACGATACGCTAACCGAATGATTAAGTAATATAACAATGATTAGAGATGTTCTTCAAGGATGATTAGGTCTTCAATATTGATCTTCTACTGTTTGGAGAGGCTTTGATCGTCTGGGAATGCCCCTAAGGGTTCCCAAAGATCCCCTAATTCGTTAATGAGTTCGGTATTTATAGATTCTGAAATCTGGGTCGATACGGCGCATCTATAGAGTTAGATGCGCCGCATCTATAAGTAAACGTAGCCTCCAAGTCTGAAACTGACCCAATACGGCGCATCTAAATAACAGATGCGCCTCATCTCCCAATACGGCGCATCTAAGGACCAGATGCGCCGCATCTCCTTCAGATACAGGTAGATCTCCTTTTTCTCTTTCCGTGGCCGCTTGAATCACCTAAAACGGAGTCCGGATGAAGATTTTATGGCCAAAATACGAAAGCATCTTCAAGTGTCGACTTGTAATCTTGACTTCTTCATTAAGCTTCTAATCTTCACTTGATCTCTTGAATTCTTGGTAAGGATTGTATATGGCCGATACGGCGCATCGGATTGGTCCGATGCGGCGTATCAAGGTAACTTCGCGTGGGGTCCAAGATTATAATATTCCAGAATATTCGTACACCGTCTTCAGATGCGGCGTAACTTGAATCTCTATGCGGCGCATTGTTTTTCAGTATCTTGGATAATCTTTGGTGAAGTCTTGAGATTGATGCGCCGTATGTTAGGAATGTCATACGGCGTATCTGGAGTAGATAAGTCAGATCTTCTTCGTTGACCAAGGTTTCATATACGGCGCATGGGATAAATCCATGCGGCGCATGCTTCAAAGTCAGGCAATGGTCTCAGATTCGTCTAAATCTTTATGTACGGCGTATCTGTCTAGAATGATACGGCGCATCTTCCTTCAGCTCAGTAGACTTTTCCAACTTGATTCATTTTGCTCCAATTTCCGTCCGAAATAGCTAACTTTCACCAATTGCTTGTTTATAACTGAGAATTACAAAAGTAAACGATTAAGTATCAATTCTCATAAAAAGTAACATAAAAACAAACAATAAACATAGGATAAATGATGCTAATAATATGTCGTTATTTGATGTCATCAAATATCCCCCCACTTGAACTTTACTTGTCCTCAAGTAAACCTTAGATTAAAACTTATGAAAATGTATCCTAAAAGATATTAGGATGTATTTTTATAATTAAGCACTTATTCGTTTTATCATAATTGCACAACCAAACACTTAACGAATTAGAAATAAAATAGAATATTTCGATAAAAGCAAATCTAATCGTTTAACTGTCCAGTCGTGACGAATATTCTATCATAAGCTTGGCAAGTATACACATCTCCCCCACTAAAGCCAAGGAGTAACAAGTCTAAAGCGGTAAAAAGGGTTTGTTGGTTAAGGGTTAATCATCCTTTTTAATCTCTATCGATCTCATATTCCAGAAAAGGCGACAAAATTACGAATACATGATCGAATCCACGACCACGATACTCGCAATTGCTCAATTCCTTAACTCGAATAGGCTAAAGATATGACCAAGTAATCTTCACCAATAATATTATATCAAAAAGGGCGACAAAATCATAAATACATAGTCGAATCCACGACTACGATACTTAAGATTGCTCAAATCCCTAATCTCAATAAATCAAAGGTTTGGATGAAGAATGATATAGGGTATGGATAATATTTGGGATATAAATTGGTGTAAAATGAAAAATAAACAAACGAATAGATTAAGTCCTAATGTGGTTAATCACTTCCCAACCATCCCATGAATAAGACACATATCATTGACTAACTCACGCTTTGACACTTGAAACTCACGCTTTGGGTAGACACGAATTAGACTCAATAATATCTTAAACAAAGAATAAACCTTAGTTGGCGTTCCCATAACGGCCAACTCCCATTCAATCCATAAATATAGTACAACAACAATAATGATAACTTTACATAACTTTACAATGTTGGTATAAACAAACTTCCAACTTCTTCTTTCTTTTTCTTTTCTCATTTTTTCGATTTTTTTTTCTTTCTCTTTTTTCCTTTTTTTTTCTTTTTTTTTTTTTTCTTTTTTTTTTTTTTTTTTTTTTCAAACTACTAACATAAACATAGATGTGTAAAATTTCACCACATCACTATAACGATAACTCTGGATAATTTTTCCATACTTTTCATGACTTCAGAAATAATGGTAATAGTGAAAGTAGTAAACACACGAAAATCAAGACTCAAAATATACAATATCTACTTTTACTCCAATTGCATTGTGCAATTTCCCGACCTAACCATAGATAATGAATTACGCACGCGAACACAGTTAATTGTAAGGAAACACACTTTGCTTAAAGTAACTAACCACGGACTTTAATCTACAGGGTAGGCTAAGGTGTAAGGGTGTAACGAAACATTTTAAACATTGGTGTAAGAAACAAAAGGAATGGCTCTGAGGGTTTTTCTAGGGGTATTTTACTCTAAAAATGAGAGTAAACAAAGGGTTTATACGGATGTTAACTAACCAGTGTAGTTAGTTAATAACACATAACATATATAGGCTTTTTGGGTGAAATCCTAGAAATTTACCAAGTTAGACAAGTCACTCCAATTATATAAAATAATACTTATTATGGTGGTCTCGAATAGTATACAAGCCAAGTTCTAAAGTTTACAAGTCACCGGCACACTCATAGATTTGTGAATTTTGAAAAATCACAATTTTTGAAAATAACGTCATGTGTGCAGCTATGCAACTTAGATTAAACAAAAACATGCTAAAAAAAATTAAATTTTGATAATTAAGCATAGATTAAAGCATATTTTTGAAAATTTAGGACAAGTAAACGTTCTAATTCTCCATCCCCCTACTTAAGTTAAACAACGTCCTCGTTGTTTGTATTTGAAATTAAAAACAAGAGATAGAAAGAATTAGAACGGAGAACTCCCCTGAGATTTGCTCGGTATGATCTTCCAATGTAAGTTTGCGAGCGTATAAAATGCGGGAGTCCATCAACATCTTCAATATTCCGGATCTGTAAAAATATAGAGACCACAGGAAAAACAAATCTCGAGAAACATCTCATTAATCATCGGTTAGAAAACGATAAACAAAAGAAAAACAAAGAACTGTATTCAATTCTGGCAGGTCGATACGCCGTATCTAAAAAGATAGATACGCCGCATTGATGTCACCAAAACAGTTCGGACTAAAGTATTCCAGATGATTCGATACGCCGTATCCATAGGGGTTTGATACGCCGCATTGAAGGCCTGGGACAGACTCGACAGAAAATTAAATTGACATAAATTAAAAGATAAGCATGGGTTGCCTCCCACGAAGCGCTTGTTTTTGTTCAAGTCACGAGCCTGACTCCACCCTTATTTACTGTGTAATAGGGTGTTTTCCCCCCACTTGAAATCAAGTGCGGGTGATAGTGATGTCCGGATCGTCCATCTTCATTATTACCTGAAAGACAAACAACCAAGAACAGCAGTACAAAAAAAAAAAAAAAAAAAAAAAAAAAACCTAAAGTAATGAAAATTAAATAAACACAAAAAAAAAAAGAGAAAAATATTTTTGGGGTCACAGAAGATCGATGCGCCGTATCCAACAGACAATGGATACGCCGTATCGACACAAGTTAATACGCCGTATCCAACAGACAATGGATACGCCGTATTATCTTCCTGCAACATTTTTTTATAAAAATTTAAAAGCAATTTTTTTTTTTTTTGGCCACAGAACGTCAATGCGTCGCATTCACAGACAAGAATGCGCCGTATTGAATCCAGAAAGATGCGCCGTATTCACAGACAAGAATACGCCGTATCTCCCTTCTGAGACAGACACACAGACAACAAACAAACGATAAAACAAATAAACCAAACACACAAAAATAAACTAAAAACAGAAAAATACCAATAAAACTAGCAAATAGATAAATTCACTCCCCGGCAACGGCGCCAAAAACTTGATGTGTTTTATTTAGGTCTATAAAAATCTACCAAGTTTTAAATTTATTTATTGCCGAACTAACCTATAGACTCTAAACACTCACGAGCAGTGTACCCGATCAATGTAGATAGTTTTTAGGTAAGCAAGGGTCGTTCACTAGGAGTGAGATTTCTAATATACTAATTCTAGAGGTATTCGACTCTCCTAAACTAACGTAAAGGGGGTTCAGCCTGAGAGACTGGCACGGGTTTGGTTTTATTCTAACTAAACTAAGATAAACAAACAATACAAGTATGAAGACACCAAAGATAGGAAGAACGGGTTAGCCAAGTCTAATCCATTTTATAGTTATACATGCTTATGTCTACTTGTTTTAATTCATTCAATTGTTAATCGGCATATCAATTACGAAATTCTGTCACAATTAAGTAACTAGCCCTCGGGGCGGATATGACAAAAGATCATAGTGACTCGTCTAGCATCAATACTAACTTATTGCTTTAAACCATCTAACCTAGTTCGGTATTACACGCTACTAGTCCTATTAGGTTGTAGACACGTTCCGTTTGTGCCAAACAATGATTCCTAATAGAGATTCGGGTTAACACGCATATAACTCAACCAAAGCAACCACAATTACAGGTAGTTAAGTCACATCAATTAAAGTTATAAGGATCATAACCTAGTTACATAGACTTCTACTAGTTATAAGCAATAAACGAGTTTTTATCGACAAGCACCCAATCCAATAACAAAGCAAACACATCGACAAAATCATAAAAACTAATAAAACTTCATAAACATGGCTAACACCTAAGGGTGTTAGCCCATAAGGGTGTTAGCCCATAATCTCTGTAACAAAGTACATAAACATAATCATAACGAATAAAGTATGAAACATAATGAATACGATACGCTAACCGAATGATTAAGTAATATAACAATGATTAGATATGTTCTTCAAGGATGATTAGGTCTTCAATATTGATCTTCTACTGTTTGGAGAGGCTTTGATCGTCTGGGAATGCCCCTAAGGGTTCCCAAAGATCCCCTAATTCGTTAATGAGTTCGGTATTTATAGATTCTGAAATCTGGGTCGATACGGCGCATCTATAGAGTTAGATGCGCCGCATCTATAAGTAAACGTAGCCTCCAAGTCTGAAACTGACCCAATACGGCGCATCTAAATAACAGATGCGCCTCATCTCCCAATACGGCGCATCTAAGGACCAGATGCGCCGCATCTCCTTCAAATACAGGTAGATCTCCGTTTTCTCTTTTCGTGGCCGCTTGAATCACCTAAAACGGAGTCCGGATGAAGATTTTATGGCCAAAATACGAAAGCATCTTCAAGTGTCGACTTGTAATCTTGACTTCTTCATTAAGCTTCTAATCTTCACTTGATCTCTTGAATTCTTGATAAGGATTGTATACGGCCGATACGGCGCATCGGATTGGTCCGATGCGGCGTATCAAGGTAACTTCGCGTGGGGTCCAAGATTATAATATTCCAGAATATTCGTACACCGTCTTCAGATGCGGCGTAACTTGAATCTCTATGCGGCGCATTGTTTTTCAGTATCTTGGATAATCTTTGGTGAAGTCTTGAGATTGATGCGCCGTATGTTAGGAATGTCATACGGCGTATCTGGAGTAGATAAGTCAGATCTTCTTCGTTGACCAAGGTTTCATATACGGCGCATGGGATAAATCCATGCGGCGCATGCTTCAAAGTCAGGCAATGGTCTCAGATTCGTCTAAATCTTTATGTACGGCGTATCTGTCTAGAATGATACGGCGCATCTTCCTTCAGCTCAGTAGACTTTTCCAACTTGATTCATTTTGCTCCAATTTCCGTCCGAAATAGCTAACTTTCACCAATTGCTTGTTTATAACTGAGAATTACAAAAGTAAACGATTAAGTATCAATTCTCATAAAAAGTAACATAAAACAAACAATAAACATAGGATAAATGATGCTAATAATATGTCGTTATTTGATGTCATCAGTTTCTCTGTTGTGACACCTTGTGTTCTTAACTAAGAGGTCATACCCCGTAAATGTCATTCCGCTGCGCCATTTTTGGGGTGTGACAGTAGGCAGCTATGGCTATAAGAATTCTAATAGCTCTAATGTCGGCCACAGGAGAAAATGTCTCCTCATAGTCAACACCGTATGTTTGGGTAAAGCCTTTAGCCATCAAACGAGCTTTGTAGGTGTGTACATTGCCATCCATGTCCGTCTTCTTTTTGAAGAGCCACTTACTCCCAACTACCTTAGCATTGGGAGGAAGGTCTACTTCAATCCAGACTTTATTGTCTTTCATGGATTGCATTTCCCCATCCATGGCTACCTGCCATTTATCCTTTTCAGGACTATTAATGGCAGCCATATAACTAGTTGGCTCATCGAGATCTACTAGTATTGAATCCTCATCCTCTATGTTTAAACATAGACGATCAGGAGCTTTTTTTAGATCTTGAAGATCTACGGATGGGTACCACTTCAACTTCAGGTGGAGGACCTAAACTTTCAGGTTCCACAGGAAGTGTGTTAGTGTTCTCAGAAGGCGACGTATCCTCATGATCACTTTCGAGATCATATACTCTCCCACTGAATTCTTGAGACAAGAAACTCTCCTCAAGGAATTCACCATATCTAGCCACAATGACTTTATTTTCTGGTGGGAAGTAAAAGTAGTAACCCCTTGTTTCCTTAGGGTATCCTACGAAGATACACTTAACAGATCTTTGTTGGAGTTTATCAAGTGAGTCACGTTTAACAAACGCCTCACAACCCCAGATCTTTAAGTAAGACAAGTTGGGTGCTTTTCCAATCCATAATTCATATGGATTCTTATCAACCTTCTTAATTGGAACCATATTTAATATGCGAACAACACTTTCAAGAGCATAATCCCAAAAGGATAAGGGGAGAGTTGTAAGATTAAACATAGATCGTACCATATCTAACAAGGTACGATTTCTCCTTTCAGATACACCATTTTGCTGTGGAGTATAAGGAGAAGTGAGTTGTTGGACAATGCCACACTCAGCTAGATAATCTTTAAACTCTTGGCTTAAATACTCACCACCACGATCGGATCGAAGGGCCTTAATCTTCTTTCCGAGTTGTAATTCTACTTCACTTTTAGAAACCTTGAATGTCTCAAAGACTTCATGTTTGTGTTTAAGTAAATAAACACAACCATAACGACTATAGTCATCCGTGAAGGTTAGGAAGTAGGTAGCACCGCGTTTAGACACATATCTAAGTGGACCACACACATCCGTGTGTATCAATCCAAGTAGATCCGAAGCCTTTTCCATATTGCTATGGAAAGGTTTATTCGTCATCTTCCCAGATATGCAAGATTCGCATTTATCAACTGAATCATCATTGATATTTGGTAAAAGCCCATCACGTAGCAGCTTTTCCATGCGTTTCTTGCCTATGTGAGCAAGACGATAGTGCCATAAATAAGACGAATCCAAGTTAGACTTGATTCTCTTATTTCCGATGCTATACATAGAATCATTTCCGTTGGAGACATGGTTCTCCATGTCAATTTCAAACACACCATCTAATGGAATAGCATTAAAGTAAAAAACAGAATTTAGAGAAACAGAAATTCCATTATTATTAAAAGTATGCTCAAAACCAATATCCAACAATAAAGAAACTGAAACGACACCTCTAACAATAGACGGTGCGTAATGACAATTGTTCAATACTAAAATTAAACCCGAAGGTAACAGTAAATCAAAAGTCCCTATGGCTTCCACTGCTGCACGTATACCGTTGCCGACATACAAGTAGCATTCCCCATAGTTCAGCTTCTTCACTCCTCTAAGCCCCTGTGATGTATTACAAATGTGAGTACCACATCCTGTATCATATATCCAGGCATTTTGCTTTCGAGGAAAGGAAAATAATTCAACCATAAAAATACCTGAAGTGCTGGCGCCCTGCCCAGCCTTGGCATTCTTATTCTTGCGACACTCCTCAAGCAGCAATGGACAATCCCTCTTGCAATGTCCAGGAGTGTTACAGTGGTGACAAGCAGCCGTATCCTTTTTAGGATAATCCTTCTTAGGAGGAGGATTCTGCTTCTTGGGCTTCTGCTGATGGATCACGACCTGTTTTCCTTTGTCAGCTTTCCCTTTGCCCTTCTTGTTCACTTTGTGCGGTTTACCGGGCTTAGCTACCCTACCACCTCTAATTTCCATTACAGCAGATGTAGGAGCTTTCTTAGCGAGTCCTTTCTCATGTTCAATGAGCATTGCATGCAAGTCAGAAAATGTCTTCCCCTTGCAATGCATGTTGAAGTTGCGCACGAAGTCACCATACAATTCCTTATTGAGGGATTTATTGATGAGGCCAACCTTAACATCTTCTACATACCCGCATCCAAGTGCATCCAATTGGTCAAGATAACCTTTCATTTCTAGCACATGGGTACTTACGGGTGTTGTTGCTTCCTGCTTGCACTTGGCTATATTGTCAAGTACGTCATATAACTCAGCCATTGGAGGTTTCTCAAACATACGTCTGAGTTCCTCAATCATTTGCATCGGACCATGATTCTCAAACTGTTTTACCAGCTGAGGATCCATCCCCGATAGCATGAGACAAGCCGCATCATTGTGCTTGTCATAAGCTTCGTTATACTCTCTAAGTGCATTATTAGAAGAGTTAGCAGGAGGAGCAACTGGAAGAGGCTCACTAAGACAATCATAACGTTTGGCTATCCTAAGAACAAGCCTTAGATTACGATACCAATCGTTGAAATTTTTAGTCCCAGTCAATTTCTCCTTTTCAATCATCATTTTGAAAGCGGAGGTAATGTTTGGAGTGTTTCCGGGTTGGGCCATTTCTACAGAAAAAGTTCAAAAATTAGTATTTTTGATAATTAAACTTTTCAAGAAAATTAAACACCCATTGGTTAAATAACCATTTAATTTTCACTGAAAACTAGGATCCCAATTGACGTCGTTTCATTACATCAGTTGAGGCTGCTAGTAATGAAAGTACTCAATAAGGTACGGGTCAATCCCAATTGCCAATATCCAATTGCAATTCCTAAAAATCTTGGGACTTACATTATATTGCCAACAACAGTTGCAAAATGTAAGCATGTTTCATCCCCAAATCTTTATGCCTTGAAGCCGTTTCATTACATCAGCTGAGGCTGCTAGTAATGAAAGTGCTCAATTAAGTTAACCAATTTAGAAACGTGTAAATTGACGCCGTTTCATCACATCAGCTGAGGCTGCTAGCAATGAAAGTGCTCAATTTACCCCTTTTGACTCCCATTCTTTGAATCATTACATCAGTTGAGGCTGCTAGCAATGATAGAATGTCATCTTAGGTGTTTCCGTATTAATTGGTCGGCATATAACTTAAGTTTAAAGGGTATAAATTTTTGATGTGTAATCAAAAAATATGTACAAAGATGTCATGCATTCATCTTTGTATCATATGTTTTCTACAAAAACCGTTTACTCATTCGCAGCTTAAATCAACAAAATTTAATTGATGGCGTTGAGAAACTTACAACATTGCCTTAAGATGCTTCGTACTTTTTCATGGTGTACTTGGTAAGTCTATTATTGACGCACAGGCGAGCGGAGGGGCAAACGTCCGCCGAAGCTAATTAAAAACGCGCCCCTTTAAGGTCACAATTTAATGCGTACCAACCTTATACCCACTTTATAGTTTGTCAATAATAGGTCCGCCGCTTCGACTACTGTTGTACAGTCGCATCAAATCAATTAAAACTTTAAGATTTAAAGCTTAAAACATTTATGTAGTAAATTATTAATTGCTAGTCTCGCCTGGGAGAAAATTACCGTGCGAAGCGAACCACTGTCGGCACATAAGACTTGGCAATTAAATCGTTTACTACAAAGGTTTCATAGTTATTAGGTTCATTTATTTTTTATTGTAAAAATTACCCTCTTTGTAGTTACAATCCATCATAATTAAACACAAAGAACAAGTAATTAAAAAAATAAAAATAAACACTCAATAACACATATATGATCATTAACAATATCATATAGCCACATGCAAACCTTTTTGATAAATCCTATTAATTATCTATGTGAATTTTAATGTATCTAATCAATAAAACTCCCATTGGTTTTCGAGCTCATTGTGCCCAATGGATCACAGACGCCAAATAACTTGGCCGCGTAAGTTTTAATTAACTAGATACCACATTGCACATAACCAATTTTAATTAATATATTAGGGTCTTCTCTAATTAAAGATCTATTTTAAAAATCATGTGGCATTTAAACAACAAACATTCCATGACAAAATATGCAAGATTTTGTCATGGATTCCATATTGCACATATAATCATGTAATCACATATTATCATGTCAATATATTTGTACGCAATCTAATTAATTAATGACATCACATACGGTACTCATTAATTAATCCCTAAAAATTGCATGCAAACCTAGGGTTTCTACTAAATTTTACAACACTAAAACCCTAAAATTAATTTAATGGGTGTCGACCCACTTTAAAAAAAATTAGGGTTTGTAAAAAAAATAAAACCCTAGCTAATTAATTGCATGTATCTCAACAAGATTCAATTTTTAAGGTTTTTAGTAATTAATTACATGTTTAAAACGGGCTCATGATGCCACTGTTGGAATATGTGAATCATACAAATACTATAAACACATAAACATCAAGATCACACAGCGGAATGGATCTATATAAACATATAATTAATTAAAATAAAAGAAAGCGTACCTTTTTTATTCCTAGCAAGAACAAGGAATCACGTGTTTCCAAGAACAAAATATAAACCCTAATATGGGGCTTATATGGATCGAACAACACCAAAACACACAAGCTAAAATAAGCTTGTTACTCGTTCTTGTACACACGCAATGCTAGCGTTCCAATGGGAAAAGCTAGGTTCAAATCACAAAACAAACCAAACACTTGAAAGCTTAACCTTGGATCGGCAATCCCTAGTGGTATTAAGAAAGAGGCCGATCGGTTTGAGCTAGGAGGGGAAGAGAAGAAGAGAAGTTTGGCTTGTAGGGGATTCAAGATTAGGGAAACAATGAATACAATGAATTGTATTTATAGGCTTCACATGTCTTGCTCCCCACTCCAAGTTACCACCGAAAACCCTAGCCAAAAGGGTGGGTCGGCCGGATTTTAGAACCCAAGGTGGTTCTAGATCCTTCTCTTCCTACTTTGCATAATTAGTCCTTTAACGGCCGTTATCTCTAACTCCGTTAAGTACTAACTGTCGTTAAGTATTTGTTTTGTGAAATGAATAAATATAAATATAAAATATATTTAATTTATTCAAACCATTGGAACTCTCACGTATTGTGTGCAATCCCGAGTCTCGGGTTCGAAACCGGACATACATATATTAATAATTATACATTAACTCTAACAATACTAGCTTTAACCTCCTTTATTTTTCTTAAGAATACATTTATATTTGAGCTAGTGAGGAAGCCAACGAATATTTCATAGCCATTTCGAGTCATTTCAAAGTTGCAAAGTTCCATTCGAATTCTAGTTTATTAGTTCTAGCGAGCTTGTGGAGTTTTTATTTTGTTCTAGTTCGCTTCACACGTAAAACCTTCACTATCTTCGAACTGTAAGTCGTTACAAACCTTTTTTAGTTCATTTCATACGTTATTTTATGCTCATGCATCATGTACAATTTATATTCGAACGTATAAAATTCATATTCATTTATACGTACTATGTTTATATATAGAACCCAAATCGTGATTTGCCTCCCTTGCGGAAGGCCTAGAGATCACGAAAAATACTTACGTCACATTTCTATTGTAGTTTCATGATCAATCGAGCTTTATTTTGAACCTTTATATACTCGTACAAAATCAGAAACAAAACATAAAAATTATCCAAGTCCTTGTAATAGTTAAAAACTGGTTCGAACAGCCCTATTCATGCCATATTTATTTCGAAATTTCACATGTAGCATGTATATATTTTTACGTATAATGATACACGACCCAGGTGACTTCAACTTTCATTTTATAAGATTTCACCCATAAGCTCTCAAAAGCTCTAGAAATAGCTTGACTTATCGGAGCATCGACTGAAATTTAAGACTTAGAAAAATATATCAAGTTTTTCAGCTTTTGAGTTATGCGACCAGGCCATATAAACAACCATGTATCTTAAAATCTAACTAAATGATCGAACGATATTTTTACCTAACCTGTTAGACTACCTAGCTAGCTACCATTTTCGTGTAAATAACTTGTAAAAATAATCAAGCCTCGACCCTTAAAAATTGCCAAAGTAAATCGCAGAAACTGATTTTCAAAACAACTCAAAACAGCGACATGGGCTTTTCAGCCCATTAAGCTATTTTTAAGCTCTAGAGATAAGCTAGTTTATCTAGGCTTTTTGACATGAAATTAGAACATGAAAAATGACATTTTTGATGAGCTCAACTCGTCTCACGGTGTACGGATTTTAAAACGTAAATGGGCCACTTTATTGGCTCGTTAAAAGCCCATAAGAAGAAAAATAAGAATTTTGCCATATAAGCAGTCAATATAAGCTTTATTAAACTTAAAATAAGTCACAGAAAATCTCGCCAACTTTTTCCCATATTTTTTTTCACACATTTGGACTAAAAATGTAACGCAAAGTCACCTAGGAGGACCAAAAGTGTCAACTGCTGAAAATAGGGACTGAAACTGTAAAAATAGAATCTTTAGGATAGAAAATGATATTATTTAATATTCCATGCTCAGAATGCTATATTGGACAAGTAGAGGACTATAATTGTAAATTATATATAATAAAGGACTAACGGTGCAACGCTAACGTCGTTAGGGTAAAAAGTGTAAAAAATGGAAAAGGACAAGGACTAACATATCATGTTTGAAATTCTTATTTTATCTTCCATTTTTCGTCATCCCATCACGTCACGTGTATTTTTGTATAATTCGTTTATTTAATAGTTAACGTTCGTTATATTTATATAAAACGTTTTAAACAATTTAACTTAACGATTCGTTTCCCCACTTTCGAGGAAACGATTTTATTGGTTTCAAAGACATAAAAACAAGATAATATTATGAAATATATTACTTTTAAACTTTAGGCATTTTAAGCATATCATATTCTCACTCTAACGATCAGATCGTTATTCGTTCTCATTATCATTTCCACCATTCGTATTAAGTTAGGATCTCATACCTTCCTTATATTCAGGTCCCGTATTGAAGACGTTTCCGTAATCGTTCCCATGATCTTACTTGATTTCATAATTCCAACTTGTCAGATACGCTCAAGGTGAGTCGTAACCCCTACTCTTTTAATATTCGTTTTATACTTTTGGGGGAGATACATGCTCAAATATATTTCATTACTTTTATGAGTAAGTATATTAATAACTTACATGATTCAAATCAAAATCCTAATTAATACTTACCTGATATGGTTTATTCCTTAAGATGTGATATATATCTTACTTGCAAATTGCTTGCTTAGCTTGAATACTGAACTCAGAAGATAATATTTTCAAACTGCTTGTTGTAGCATGATATTGGTTTATAAGATAAATATTCAAGTAACATCAGGAATATACAGATCATTGTTATATGTTAATGCCAAACTTCAATGGAAATACTTACTAGAAAAGCGCATGAGTACTTTAGTTTCATCATTACCTTGATATTGCCTAAGTTACCCTTACTGCCAGAAAGTCCCTTTATCATGAGCCATTAATCACTTGTTGTGAACGCGAATATAGTGAACAGCTTCGAAACCTGTTGAGGCTTGACATCCTATCCCACTAATTACTTGACGAAATGCCTTTGTGGCTAGTTGTATTAGTCGCGATGCACTATATTTGAGAAAAATAGGAATGACAATCACCTATTACACGAGGGCATTATTATCCATCATTGATTTGATGTTAATCACCTCCGTTTTACGGTACATTGTTAACGTTTGCGTGTCATGAGGCTTGGGGCAATATCCATAAGAAAATATATGTCTTCAACATATATCTAGATACAGCTGTATAGGTATTTCACCTCACTACATTAACATCATGAGTTTCTACCTCATGCTAGGATTTTAATCAAGTACTTGAACTTGACTGAATACATATATGATTTATTTGTGGTTATAATTAACATCACTCATTACTTGTTTCATCGCTGTTAGCATTTATTACGGTTATTACCTCGTTCTTGAGATCATTGAAATGAAATGTTCATCAGTACTTGGAACTTATTTTGAATATTACTTCACCTCAGAAATTATTGAAAACTGATTGTTTAATCATACATGAAATTATTTGAAATATTACTATATACTCCTGAATTCATTGAAATAAATGGTTTTCTATTAAACTCTATGAACTCACCAACCTTTCTGTTGACACTTTTAAGCATGTGTATCTCAGGTAATTAATAGAGCAGGACAAGACACGGAGCGGGCATTTATTACTCTGATAAATTAAAATGGTGTAAAAATCAAATATGTCATTCTTTTAAGCCTTCACGCTTTTTATGACATTTATAAATCAAATGTTTCATCTTTGTATCAAAAGTATTACTAGAATGACAAATAACTTTCAAAACGCCTCTTTCGAGCCGTTTTCTGTGATTATGACTTTGATCCTCACCGTAATACCCTAATTAGTCTTCCGCTGTTGTCTCATAAATTAGGGGGTGTTACAATGAGCCAAACCTCTTAACCGATCAGATGTTTTGGGCGCTCAGACCATTTGATTTTTTCTTTCCGTTCAGACGCGGTCAGATGTAAAAACATCTTAATGGTATAGACTTCATAAAGGTGTCTTAATGCCTCTTGTTGACATTTAATACACATAAAAAACATTTCCTTCTCCAATATTCCCTCCAAAAGCTATCCTAACCCTAAACACATATTGCAGCCCCCACCCCATCTCTGGCCACCACCTAACGCCGGCCGCCACTTCATCTCTGGCCACCAGCCGCCACTTCATCAGGCTGTTTTTTTTAATCCTTTATTAGAAGTTTTTTACGGTAGAACTTTTTGTCTTTTGGTTATGTACAAGAATCTGTCCATTCGTATTTTGCTATATATGTGGAAATGTGGAATCAATCATTCATGGTATGTACAAGAGTCTGTCATTTATGTCACCCTTCATCCATGATATGTACAAGAATCTGTCATTCATGTTTGTATGTTAAACGTTTGATTATATATTACTATGAAATTAGGAGAATGTCATCAGCAAATACCTTTTATGAAACAAAATACCTAAGTGTTAAATGTTAAGTGTTTTCAACAAATTTGAGTCCACCAGCAGATATAGTCGAGTGTATGAATGGGAAAAATTCGAAAATACAATGACAACTTTAATTTAATGACCCATATATGAATAAAGGCAGCCGTTTGCATTATATTATTTAATTAACATAAGACAGCAAACAAATTAATCATCTAGTATGAACCCTTTGTTCTTAAGTAAAAATTTATATCTGAATTTTTTGGTCTTATTTATTATGTGGGTTAGGATATTTTATAGATCACTTTGATTGTTAGGCGTTTTCTTTGATTATAGGAATGGATGACTCAAGTGAAAAAACTAAATTTTATCGCGGAACAATTGAAGTTTTTCGCCGAAACTGTGTAATGAATGGTAGAGAAAATTCAATCAAACACATGCGAAACTGATCAAGAATATACGACTAATTTACGAGATTCAATTACGGCACAATGTCCTTGAATGTTTTAGATTATGACATTTTATTTTCACGTTGCTAGACTATGCTAAATTTATGATTCAAATGTTTTCTTTAATTTTCAGATGTGTTTATGTTTTGTTAGAATTAAATTGCTTTACAAAAACAACATTCAGACATTTTAAAAAGAAAAAAACAAACAGTCATATTGGATTCAGATTCAGACATTTACGCATCAAATTCAGATTCATATGTGCGGTTCAGATTCAGATTCAAAGACTCTTAACAAACAAACAACACTTTAGACTTGGGTCATAACCAAGTCATCTAACATAAATTTCTTCTTGAGCCATACAAATTTCCCTTTTTCAAATTAGTTTCATTAGTTTGGTCTTCAATAATTGTCATTAGATTTAATTGAAAAAACAAATATTTCCAATATGTACTACCAACTTGAATTATTATAAACTAATATAGTAATATGTACACATCAAAGTGACGTGTTAGATATTTGCAATCACTTGTTTAATGCTAATATGGTTCTAAAAGGCGCGCAAAGGCCTCGCAAAGGCTCCGTAAATGCATGAGGCTTGGTTATGCCGCTACAACACGCGTTATGCCGCCTTATGCTACGGTTTTTTTTGTAAACTCGATATACATGAAATATAATATGAATATATAAATATTTTCATATTTTGTGCCCCTTATGCCACGTGTTATAAATGCAAAAGCTTCGCCTTAGCCGTTAAGGCGTGAGGCTTGGTCATGCCGCCACGCCACGCCTCGCACTATTTATAACCTTGGCTAACATGAATTCATGTCGTGATCATCGAAAATTCGTTCACATACAAGGTCTCACATTCGTTCAATGCATGTGTTTCTACCACACGCGACTTTTGGACTTATGTCTTACATACAAGGTCATACAAAATTACAAACTAATATGAGGATATCGTTTTACATTGATATAAATTAGGTGGAAAATATTGGATGAAAACTTAACCGGTCATCTTTCTAATAATAAACGGTTTCAACAAGTTTGACTACTCGTAATGGTATTTTTTAAAGTAAGTTATTTAGATGTGAAATTTTAATCTGGTAGTAATAGTAATATTTAGGGGTGAGCAAAACGGATCGTCGATCGGATTGAACCGAGAAACCGGACCGAACCGAACCTATTTCGGTCCGGTCCTCGGTCCACACTTTACCTCATGTTCGCTCCTCGGTCCAGTTCGTTCGGTCCGGTCTTACGTACAACCAACCATTTTGCCTTCTCGGACTGGACCGAACGAAGAACCGGACCGAACACATTCGGTCTGGTCCTCGGTCCGTGGTTTTAGGCTAAATTAGTCTCGGTCCGGTCCGGGTTTGACCCGATGCTCGCCCCTAGTAATATTATAAACTAAAGTAACAAATATTTCCAATATGTACTACAAACTTGAATATTATTGACTGATATGCATATGCACATCAAATAGACGTGTTAGACATTTGCACTGACTATACTTTTGGACTTAATTATGTCTTACATATAAACTACATATGCATAATTAGTATCAGTGTAACACCTGATCGGATCAAACTCGATAAGCATTCGAAATGGCAACCGAAAAATTCTTCCAAGAACTAGAATTATCTCAGCAAAAATCTCAGGATGGCGTACTATTCCCAGCTGTGTTATCGCCTAACTACAGTTCTGAGACGACTGCAGTTGATCTATATGGTTTCAAAGAGGCTATAAGAGCTAATAAGACATGGCTAGAGTCTCTTTTAAACAAAAGAGGCGTTATTTTCTTTAGAGGCTTTCCTGTTAGGTCTTCTTCGGACTTCAACGACGTTGTTGAAGCTTTTGGCTTCCCTGAAGCTTTTTATGTTGGTGGTCGAGCCCCTCGAACCAAAGTTGTTGGCAGGGTTTATACTGCGAACGAATATCCTCCTGATCAAGGAATTCCTTTCCATCATGAGATGGCTTATGTGCGTTTCTTGATTCTTTAGATTCTTTGTTCATTTTTATAGACTAAAATTGCTAGCTTAGAGCCATATTTTTTCAATAGTCACCGACGAATATAACACTTTATATAATTGAGACTATGACAGGTTCCAGATTTCCCCTCCAAATTATTCTTCTTTTGCGAAGAAGAACCAGGAAAAGGGGGAGAAACACCAGTAGTTTTGAGTCATCTCATATATGAAAAGATGAAAGAAAGGCACCCAGATTTCGTTGGACAGCTTGAGGAGCATGGATTGACATTTATAAAAGTAGCAGGCGAAGAGGACGATCCATCATCCTTTACGGGCAGTAGTTGGAAGTCCATATACAAGACCGAAGACAAGAATGTTGCTGAGCAAATGTATGTTTCTGTAAAATGACCCAACTTTATTAATTAAGGGGTGTTTGGGACTGCTTATTTTAAAGTGCTTATCTGCTTGAAAAGCAAAAGTTTTACCCAAACTGCTTACTTGCTTAGGTGTGAGCAGATAAGTACTTAAATAAGCAACTCCAAACGCCCTCTTGAACCATTGCAATATTTAACCGCAGCTCATTTCAATGCTCCATTAACAGGGCTGCTAAACAAGGAACAAATCTGGAATGGATAGGAAATGCTGCAAAAATTATAACAGGTCCAGTGCCAGCCATCAGGTTTCACAAGGAGACTCAGCGGAAAACATGGCTCAATACTATTGCGGTTAGTTACAATGGGCCTGCAAGTGATCAAAGTAATAAACATAATACATCAGTGGAGTTAGGAAATGGTGACCTTGTGCCTGATGATGCTGTGAAAGATTTTATGAGTATATTGGAAGAAGAATGTGTTGCTATACCTTGGAAGAAAGGCGATGTTATGCTTGTTAATAATTTGATGGTTCTTCATAGCCGAAGACCATTACTAAAGCCGCCTCGTCGTATACTAGCTTCCCTTTGCAAGTGATTAGAGGAGTTATCAGCTCAATGAAGTATCTGCCTTTTTTATTGCAACCAACAACTTTTTTAACCAATGTCAGATAATAGATGCTTGTTTTTTACATCACTAATTTGTTTGCTTTTTAAAAATATTATACTAGTAATAAGCATTGTTGTGTGATGATATACTGCTACTATTTACATATGCTTGTTTTTTTTTTTGTTACTGTAACAGTATATTTGACTTTATGTATATCAAGTTGACATTTGTAGTTAGTTTGCATAATTTTAGTGGTCAGCACTCAGCAATGTTGGTTTTTGCCAATATTTTGAAGATAGCAAAATGTACGATTTGTTGGAATTTAAATAGCATGTAAACACATCTAAATAAATAAACACATCAAGTACGCAGGATCTATTATTTAACATGTATAAAGAATTACCGAATAATAAATAGAGTTACCTCGAGATCCTAGCAAGAACAAGGATCGGTCTTCTCTTCTAATCACAAGATCAACAAATAGGATTAGCGTGGAACCCCTTACCGTTTTGTTCCACAATCCAAGATGAACAACTAATGTAAGTTGTTACCGAACTCCTGTACACACGTACTATAACCGATCAAACAATTATGCTAGTGATTAGACACAATTAAAACCAATGATTTTGCTACACAAAATATGGATCGACTATATAGTTCGACCGGTTTTAAGGTTTAGGAGAAGAGAAAACACACATTAGGGTTATAGTAAATGCACAAGGTAACATAACTAATAACCCTTGATGTGTATTTATTGTGAATGGAAAACTTGTAGGAAAAGCTATGCGATTTAGGGTTTAATTACCCTATGGCCGGTTATACTAGCTTCCTCCCCAAGAATTCTAGATTCTTCCAATCCCAAATTTCACTAATAGTCCTTCCACTTTTTACTTAACGGTCGTTAGTCAACACCGTTAATTACATAACGTTCGTTATGTATCATTTTGTGTCCAAATAATTAATATATACAATAATTATACATATTAATTATTTACTTGATCATCATACGTAAAGTGTGCAATCCCTCGGTCCCGAGTTCGATTCTAGTCATATACACTTTAATATTTTTCCATAACTCTAACAACTCCTACTTGGAAATCTATTAAAAGTATAATTGACATTGGTTAGCGTCTAGTAACACACCAATGCCCCTAGTACAACTCGAGTGTGTGGTCTCCTGGAAAAACCACTTGATGATTAATCATCATACTTATCCTTTTGTTTCTAATACTACATTAATAAAGATATGGATCTCAGTCATTCTTTATTAATAATTTTGTTTCTCGTTTTTCGATTACGCAAGATTACCAAATCTTCTGAATAAGTTCAGGGGAGATCTTGGGCATGGCCATGCAAACATCTTGCTAACCCTACGAGGGCCCCAGTAGTATTAAACTTCAAATAAATTTGAAGGAACAAATTCTATCTTGACTACGAGCATAACTCATGCACTTCGCAACACTTCCGAAAACAATCCTTATAGCTACCAGTTACGTATAGCGTTAAATTGAATCACATAAATGCAATACATGCATGACAGTTATCTGGCATCTCAAGTCTGAGGATAAATATTCATAATTTACTTGATGACAAAGATCCATAAAGTACAATCATGTGGTCGGGATAAGTCCTATATTCAATTTATCCAATATTGAATATCATGTGAATTTGGCATGCCTACGCATCAATATACTTAAGTATATTTTACCAACACTTCACATTTGCCTTAATTCAATAATACTCCCATATTATTGATCGACAATGAACTATTTAGAATAACATAAGTTATTCACGGATTTAAACATGCAAATATAGGATATAATTTATTATTAATGAAAACAAACGTACCACGTACATTAATTCATTGTAAATAATAATTGCTTACATCCCTTATCCAAATACTAAATAGATCAATGCATGATAATTCCCATAAATGAATTATGCCTCAAGTCATGTTCTACATACTTGTTGACAAAGCATAAATCAACTAATTTGATCTATTGGAATTTTGAGAATACTTATTTCAAGAATTCAATTAATGAAATTCTTGTATGTGTGCATTCATCTATCTAGATATTGCCACATACTTCATAAAATGCGTGACATCCTCTATCACGAATTTATGACAATTAAAACTACCAAACCTTTATAGTTCAAAGTATTCTAATTTTTTAATGTATAATGCAACTATGCTCATATTGAGCATAACTAGTACACATGGCCATTAACAAGGATTAACTCCCACCATGACTAGTATTGAGTGTCATCTCAATCTCATTAGCATCATTGTATCCAAACAACAATATGCTCTTTGAAATTCCGTAAACTTTTAATATTCATCGTGTAATGTTTGATACCTTCAAATCTATCAAGATTTGTCAACTATATCAATTTTCCATATGGTTCATTTTTAGAATTTCGGAGCAACTCCAGGCTGAGGATGTTAATTTTAAATCCAACCATATCCATTACACTTAGCTATCTAATAATTTTCAATTAGATACTAATGTTGTCAAATCATCTTGCATCCAAGCATGATACAACAAATAACATGATGTACATGAAAAATCCTTGTGTCAAACTTAGATTTATTCATGTCATATCTTTTCAAAGATATGTATCTATCTAGCCTTCCTAATAGATTATCATGTTTATTAGAATCAGTTACTTTACCGCTTATGTTTATAACAATAAACATATATTTCAAGGTTGTATGTTTATTTTCTAAATTTCCTCATGAAGTTTCATTCCAAACTAAAACTTAACATATAAATGTTAATGGAATGTTACTTCCTATATGTTACACAACATATATGAAATAAAAAAATAAATTTAACACTCCCACTAGCTTTCAGGAATATAAAGAAATATCTCATTTTAATTATAAATCAAAACTTAGATTTAATAACTAAACATAAGTATATCTCCTAGATGCATGCATTAATCCATTCACAAATGATTTGCACTTTGTATACTTCTAAAGATTATTTGAATTCAAATGCTCCTTTCAATTACTTTTCATCCTCGCACAAGTAATTACACAAGAAAGAGTTTTGATATTCCATTATTAATTTCATATAAATGAAACTAAGAATGATGATCATAATCTTTATACACTTAATGTGCTTAGAAAGAATTTCAATCACATTTAATTGCTTAAGTGTGATTGATAATCTTTTCACACATTAAATATGTATACAAAATTTTGTCCCTTATGATTTCTACTCAAAAATTTAAATCTCTAGGATTTACATTCCCTTTGTAGAAACTCATGATGAGTGTCTAAATACTCATCATTTTTACCTAATCTGAGCTGCCAAAACATCCAAAAACTCTCAGAAATGCATCAAAATACTGAAATTATCCCAGAATTGTGTTTTATATGTTTCAGATGCAAAATGTTTAAAAACAGATAAAAAATGAACAAAGTTTGCATAATTGGCAGTTTCAGTCCCTCAACTTTCAAAAGTTGTCAAAACTAGTCCCTGGTTATTCTAAAAACAGGAAAAGTCATCAAAGGTCCTTTTTAAATCATAAATTATCATAATAAGTCCTTTGGTGCAAAGTTTCATAAAATTACAAGTTTAGTCCCTCAACTTTGCAAAATGGACAAAAATGGTCCCTGGGATTTAAAAACTTTGAGAAATATAAACTTTGGTCCTTGTGTTATTGTTTTGTGGCAGGTTTAGTCCCTTGAAGATAGTTTGGAAGTTTACAAGTTCAGCCCCTCAACTATGCAGGAATTACAAGTTTGGTCCCTATGTTTAACTTTAACAAAATCCGGATCAAACATTACCCATTAAATCCAAATCCTTAAATCCAATACCCATCCCATTTATCCTAACCCAACCCACAACAAAAACCCCAGCCCAATCCCATAAATAATAAACCCGGCCCATTTCTCTCTATTTAGCATAACCAGATGTTTGACTAGAGTCAAACTCTTCTCCTTCTTCCTGGTTACCCGCCCAAGCAGCTCAACCCACCATCCACCACCCTTATCCTGACACACCCACCCCTTATCTCTTCCCTTATCCCTGCTACATGTCCTAAGCATTAAATGCTTCTTCCTCTCTACTCATCACCGGCCATGTGCAATTTTCCACTAACTCAATTTTCCCGCCAAAATGCCAAGTGGACAGCTGAGATCACTAGAAGGCAATTGAAGGGTTGGATTATGATCAGAGGTTGATGACAAAGGTTTCCCACCATAGTATAGTATAAATAGCAATGTATTGTAAGCAAATAAAGTAGTAGTTAATTTAGTTAAATCGCAATTTTCAATTTCAGTCTTTTAATTCTTGTAATTCTCAATTCAGTTTTAATACAAGCTCAGTTCAGTTTCTTTATTCCAGTTTCAAGTTAATTTGTACTCAACATTTGTGATTAAGTAAGTTTCAAGTTACATTGTTAAGTCGTATAAGCTATAATCTCATTTAAGATCATCATAATAAACTCCAATAACCTTTACTATAAACTCACATAAGCTAATCATAGCTTCATGTAAGTTTATATAGCATTTACAGTTCTTAATGTCAATTTCGAATCAAGGTCAATGAAAGTCAACGAAATAGCTTAATAAGCTACTCTGGATCAATAAGCTAAAAATTGTGGAAGCTTATGGTTTAGTGGCTTCATGGGAAGCCTATAGGTTGTTCTTGGTCCCTAGTTCTTTGTCTCATTGCCCAGTTCGATTGTAAGCTTTTTCTAAGCTTTTTCTTGATTTTCCATATTACTATTTCTAGCTTGTTAAGTAGCTTATCATTATCATTTATTCCTTATCAGTAGTTCATAATCACTAGTAATTCAGTTTCTTAGTTTATTTCAGACTTGTTCTTCATTTTCACTATATATAACTCATAAAAGCCAAAAACATATAGAATAAGCTAGCTTAATTATAATCACTTCATTTTCATTCACAAGTTATTTTTATAGCTTAAGTGACTTGTTTGCTCCATTAGAAGTCAATTCGAAGCTTAATAGAACCAGTTCAGTTAGAAAATCCAAACAGCAGGCCCTAAAGGGTTGTTTGGTTTAGTAACTGTCACAAGCCAAAACCTTAGTTTACTGTTGATTGACCATTTGGTCACATTTGCACAAGCTTTTCTAAGCCCTAAGAAGCTATTTTGAAACTCTAATCAGCAATAGAACTAGATATAGTACTTTTGAACCCACTGTGATCATAACAGTTCCTAGAAAGGTCAAATAAGCTCTCCAGAGCTTTAAGCTTATTTGGACCTTGCCTTTGGCATTTTTGTAGTCCATTTAATCCACTTAGTCAGTCCCTAGAACCCCAGAACCTCTGCACAAGGCTACACAAAAAAATCAGCCACTTCTGCGAAAATCTGCACATTTTGCGTATTTGGCCATTTTCAGCAGATTTTCGTCGATTTTTCATTTCTTCGTCTTAAGGAGTTAGACCCTGAAATTTGGCACGCATATAGCTCCCAAGCTTGTGTACGTCTCCATATTTTTAGTTTATTTTTTAGAATTTTTTACACCAGCCGTTTGATGCCTTGAAAAGTGCGTTTTCTGCCATACACAACAGAAAATTCAGCAGTACTTTGGCTTATTTCGAGCTTTCCAGCTTATTCCATTTGTTTTTCTCAGTTTCTAAAGCTTATTCATAGTCATATCAGTCCATAGTAGCTTTTCCTTTTAGCTTATAACTTAAATTCTAGCTTATAGCTTACTTCAAAAATTCCTAGTTCTATAAAACTTAAAAAAACTAACTGTTGAGGTTTTGAGCTTATTTCTAGCTTATTTCGTAAGTTCTAAAAATAGTTCCTTTGTAAAAAGTACTTATTTATAGCTTAAAAGTTAAAGTGTAAAAGAAAATTTCAAAAAAAAAAAAAAAAAACCAAAAAAGTGGGGTGTGGGATTCGAACCTGGGACCTCTAGGCTAGTATACATGCATAACACACACCCCCTTCCAACTGCTCTGGGGCACCAGTTCCGTTAGTATTAGTAACCCATTTCTATTTAACCCTTCTTTTGTTTTTCAATTTTTAGCTTATATAAATTGTTAGCTTATTAACAGCTTTTCCATAAAAGCTGTCATCACCATTTTATTTTTAGTAGCTTTGTAATAACTTAAAGTAATTTAGAAAAAAGTTTCAGATTTTTATTAATAGTTTTAATATTTTTAATCTTTTAATTAGTTTAAAATAGTAATTAAATCATAATAAATAGAAAAATAATCAGAAAAATATAAATCTAATTTTCATAATTTTCTTTTGTCATTTTTAATCTAAGAAAAATATAATTACATTTTTAGACCTTAAGAAAATCAAAAATAGAAATATAGTGATAGCTTCTATTTAATAGAATTTATCTTTTTAAATTTTAATTAAGTAATTTTCATTTTTATAATTTTCTTAGCTTTTTCTCATCTTATAATATTTTTAGAAAAAGTTTTAGAATTTTCTTTGTTTATTTAGTATTTTTTATAATTTAAATAGTTTAATAAGTAATTAAATAATAAATAATTAATAATAAATAGATAAAAAGTGTAAAAAAATATAATTTAAGTTTTAAAATAAGTTTTAAGTAATTTTACATTTTTAGGTTTTAAATTTTATATATTTCAGTTTTTGTCCCATTTTAGATTCCCGTTACGCGTTTGTAATTTATTAATTCGCGTTTAATTTTTCTGTGTATATTTGTTTTAATTTGTTATTTAGAATTGTTAAAAGCAAAATCAAAAGCAATCTAAATCATCAATCACTCTAATCCTAGCTTTTCACAGTTTTCCATTCACACCTCGTTGGGAAACGATCCGGGTGATCACTTGCCTGGTTTCACACTACACACGAGTATCCGTTCTGAGACTGTTTATATTTATATATACGTTTTCAGACGGATCAAATTTTGGCGCCGCTGCCGGGGAGGTGTGCTGCGACAGTTGTGTAAGTTTTAGCGATTAGTGATTCGAGATCCTTCTATCAGAAGTTCCTATTTCCCAAAAACCATATAAAATACAAAAATATTTTTCTTTTCTTTTCTATATATATTATTATTATTATTATCATATAAAAAATAAAAACACCAAAAATAATTTCCGTTTTCTTTGTTAATAATAAATAACAATAAAAAAATTACCATCGAGAACCAAGACAGAGTACTACCTAACTGGGGGTACGACCATAATAAGTTCCCAAACCAAAGATTTAAAACTTTACCTTTGTATCACTTGCGAATATCGGCTCACCTTTGATTGATAAACAAACTATAACGGAGGTTTAAGGATAGTCTGACATTAAATTGTCGGACTGAAAGAAGCGGGTTTTTAAGGAGCTTAATTGCCCACCTTTGCTTCTCCGCCACTCTGTGCGTTTATCTTTTAGAGAGCTACCGTACGCTTGTTGATTATTGGTTTAAGTTCACTTGTGTTTTGATTCGTTCTTGATTTAATTAAAATATTTTACTTGGTGCATGCGCACTCGTTCTTCCACGTCATCAAGCCCTTTACGTGAACTCGTAGAAATTCCGAGAAGACGTAATCGTAGACGTGCTGCCCAAATAGTCGAACCCGAGATTCGTACTGTTCTCACTGATAATATGGCAGACGAACGCACAATGGCTGAAATGCTTCAGGCACCCACCGAGGGTTATGGAGATGCCATCGTTTTACCAGTCATCGATTCTGATCATTTTGAACTGAAAACACATTTGATTCAGCTTGTGTCCACAAACCAATTTCACGGGTTTGAACGAGAGGATCCATATGCACACATTCGTTGGTTCAACAAACTGACCTCTACAATCAATTACAAGAATGTGCCACAAACAGTGATCAAATTGATGCTATTTCCATTCTCACTTGAGGGGGCAGCCCGGATTTGGCTGGATAAAGAACCCCCTAGATCCATTGAAACCTGGGAAGATCTCGTTAAGAAATTTGTCAATTATTTCTTCCCTCCATCAAAGACGACTAATCTAAAAAATGAAATTGCTGGATTTCGTCAAGGTTTTGATGAAAATTTCGGAGAGGCATGGGACAGATTTAAAGATCTCCTAAGAAAATGCCCACATCACGAATTCACGGAGTTACAACAGATAAATACGTTTTATAATGGGTTAACCCAAAACGATCAAGATGCACTTAACGCAGCCGCCGGTGGCAATATCTTGAATCGTAAACCTAAAGAGGTGGTTGAAATTTGTGAAAATAAATCAAAAGTTCCTTTTTCTAGAAACAAAGTGAATGTTCCTGTCACTCCTACTGCTTCCTCATCCGGTAACTCACCTGAGTTAGCCGCTCTAACGGACACAATGCGTTGCATGATGAGGGAAATAAAAGAAATGAAGAGTGAAATGCATAAACCGGAACAAATCAAAGCAATAAACAAAGTGTGTGAAACTTGTGGTGGCCCACATGCGTATTATGATTGTCAAGCAACCGATGCTTCTCTTTACCCAGCTCCAGTAGCTGCAGTAAACCAAAATCAATACCGTCCGCATGCTGAGACTCAGTACCGAGCACCGAATGCTATGGTCCCACCTGGTTTTCCACCCGTGCCAAATCAGAATAATCAAAATCGCTTTGTTCAAAATCAGGGACAAAATTTTAACAATTCTCAAAATTTCAATCAAAACCGAGGTCAGAATCAGGGTAATTTTAACCAAAACCGTGGTCCAAATTTTAATCAAAACCAAGGTTCAAACCGAAATCAGATGTCCTCAGATGAGTTGCTTATGCAATTCATGAAAACCCAAGAGGAAACAAATAAGACACAACGTGAGACAAACCAGTTATTGGTTGCCCAATTAAACCAGATCAAAAAGTCTTTAACTGATATACCTTCTACCTCGGGAGGTCTCCCAAGTAACACTGTTGTCAACCCACGGGGTGAACTCAAAGCTGTCTCCACACGTAGTGGTAAAGCTCATGTTGAACTCAAGGTGATAAAGGACCTGGTACTTCCCACTAACAATGGAAGTGCTAAATACGTCCAACCTTCGGTTATCCAAAAATCTACACCCACAATTGCTCCTCAACCGTCAAGAATCGATCCTACTCTTTCACGATTTACGGTTAAAAGTTTGTCAACCAAACTTAGTGAACAAAGAACAGCCAGATATTATTCTGAGATGCTCAATGCTGTTCCTGTCAGTGTGCTTGATGACAGTGATGATGATGAAGATACCACTTTCGTCAAAGCTATCACCACCCGGAGTGGTGCTGCTTATGAGGGGCCAGCTGGCCCTATTCCTCCTCCGTTATTTGAAATGGAAAAAGAGACGGAGGATACAACGGACAAAGTGCAAATTCCAAGCCCACAAAGTACAGCACATGTCTATCCTCCGGTAGTCCCGAAAAAATCCAAACCAGGAGTTGTCTTTGAATCTGTTAAGACTCCTGAAGTCGTTGTCCCTAAATCCAAACCTTATATTCCTTACCCATCGCGCTTAAATGAGCAAAAGCTCCGTGAGAAGGCTAGTCAACAAATGGACAAATTCTTTCAAATCTTTAAAGAATTACATTTTGACATAAGTTTTGCGGATGCTATCATTTTGATGCCCAAGTTTGCATCAACATTCAAAAACTTGTTAAGCAACAAGGAAAAACTGATTGAAATGGCTAAAACTCCACTAAATGAGAACTGCTCAGCGGTTATCTTGAAAAAGCTTCCGGAGAAGCTTGGAGATCCTGGAAAGTTTCTATTACCATGTGTATTTCCGGGAATGGTTGAATGCTATGCCTTAGCAGATCTAGGTGCAAGCATCAACCTGATGCCTCATTCAGTATGGAAGAAACTTTCTCTTCCGGCTCTTACTCCTACCTGCATGACTCTTGAGCTTGCAGATCGAACCATAACTCATCCCTGCGGCATTGCCGAAGATGTATTTGTGAAAATAGGAAAGTTCCATTTTCCAGCTGACTTTGTGGTTGTTGAATTCGACGCAGATCAAAAGGTTCCTCTAATTCTTGGAAGAGGATTCCTAAAAATGGGCCATGCTCTTATTGATGTATTTAAGCATGAGATCACCTTGCGTGTGGATAAGGAAGCTGTTACCTTTAACCATGATCAAACTTCAAAGTACTCCTCAAATTATAATTCTGCATCGGTTAACCGAATTGATGTCATTGACATTGCTTCAGAGGAGTACTCTCAAGAAAGTCTAGGTTATTTTCATAATTCTGTGAGTGGTGATCCCACTCCATCTTCTCAACCTAACATTTCCGACTCTTCCCCTTCTCTCCCTCCGTTTGAGGGAAGTGATTCCAATTTGGAAGAGATCGAGGCTTTTCTCAAGTGTGATTCATTTCTTGAAGGAATTGATAACGCTGAGATTGATCTGGAGGGAGATATTCTTCTTCTTGAGAAATTGTTAAATCAGGACAATTCTTCTCCTCTCCCTCCCGTTAAACTTCATAAAAAGGAAATCAAGTCAGTTGAAGAAACTGATAAATTTCCGGAGATCAAGTTTAAGGACTTGCCTCCTCCACTTGAAAATGCAATTCTTGAGGAGGAAGTTCTTGTCTTAATTGCTGTTCTGATCTCTCTTCTTCCTTTCACCTACCCGGTGATTTCCCCTATCTTTCACTCATTTGGGAGTGAGGATGTTACTTTTGACCCCGGCATTGTCCATATAACATTGGTTTAATGCCAGATATATCTCTCTTGGTGTGGAACTTTCATATACTTCAATGTGTATACAAACATCTTGAATGAAAATCCGATGGAGATGGTCTCTTCCACTTACTTCCCCATAGACTTTTAAATTGCTTTTTCTCCCGGGCTGTTCAGGAACCCTTTGTTACGGTTGACCGTTCACAAGCGGTTAGCTTGCGTGATAAACCTGACTGTTCGGGAGGAATCAACTCAATTTGGGGTCGAGTCAAGCTAGCGACTCGGTTAATAAAAACAGTAGCAAAATATGGGTTTTCACCCATGTCTCACCTAAGTGTGGGGGAGATGCCCCACATGTTGTAAATATGTACAGTCAAAAAAAAAAGGTGTATGTATAAAAATAATGGCTATTAGTATTTCCCTTTCACGTTCTAAGTGTTGGTTTAACAACCGGTTCTTTGAATATTGAGGGCAATATTCAGTTCTAAGTATGGGGGGGAATTCTGGCGAATTTGATCAAATGTACCATCTAGCACCCCCATTTTAGCCAAAATTTAAATTTTTTTTTCTCACTTAGAACTCAATAAATGGTTATCAGTCCGCCATGTCTAACCCACATAAGGATTGGCTAATCCAGGAGCAAACGGCTCTTGGTAAAGATATATCAAATCCGTTTATGGCTTGCAATTTGCCAAAAATTGTATGGTATTCGACTCACCATATCTTTATAAGTGAAGAGTTGGCTAGCCCGCAAGGTTATGGCTTGTGGTAAAGGCAGTGGAAAAACCATGATTGGTAATCAGCTCACCAAAGATAATATTGATAATTTATCTAAGAGTTGGCTAGTCCAGAAGCAAACGGCTTTTGGTAAAGACAAATCAAATCCGTTGACAGCTGATGGTTTGCTCAAAATCATTTGGTTATCAGTGTACCAAAGTTCTTACTTGAACTGAAACATTTGGCTACTCCAGAAGTAATGGCTTTTGGTAAAGAGATGAAATCCATTAAAACTTCATAAAAGATTGCTAGGGACTAGCAATAGTTTAGTGTGGGGGATTGATGAGTGTCTAAATACTCATCATTTTTACCTAATCTGAGCTGCCAAAACATCCAAAAACTCTCAGAAATGCATCAAAATACTGAAATTATCCCAGAATTGTGTTTTATATGTTTCAGATGCAAAATGTTTAAAAACAGATAAAAAACGAACAAAGTTTGCATAATTGGCAGTTTCAGTCCCTCTACTTTCAAAAGTTGTCAAAACTAGTCCCTGGTTATTCTAAAAACAGGAAAAGTCATCAAAGGTCCTTTTTAAATCATAAATTATCATAATAAGTCCTTTGGTGCAAAGTTTCATAAAATTACAAGTTTAGTCCCTCAACTTTGCAAAATGGACAAAAATGGTCCCTGGGATTTAAAAACTTTGAGAAAAATAAACTTTGGTCCTTGTGTTATTGTTTTGTGGCAGGTTTAGTCCCTTGAAGATAGTTTGGAAGTTTACAAGTTCAGCCCCTCAACTATGCAGGAATTACAAGTTTGGTCCCTATGTTTAACTTCAACCAAATCCGGATCAAACATTACCCATTAAATCCAAATCCTTAAATCCAATACCCATCCCATTTATCCTAACCCAACCCACAACAAAAACCCCAGCCCAATCCCATAAATAATAAACCCGGCCCATTTCTCTCTATTTAGCATAACCAGATGTTTGACTAGAGTCAAACTCTTCTCCTTCTTCCTGGTTACCCGCCCAAGCAGCTCAACCCACCATCCACCACCCTTATCCTGACACACCCACCCCTTATCTCTTCCCTTATCCCTGCTACATGTCCTAAGCATTAAATGCTTCTTCCTCTCTACTCATCACCGGCCATGTGCAATTTTCCACTAACTCAATTTTCCCGCCAAAATGCCAAGTGGACAGCTGAGATCACTAGAAGGCAATTGAAGGGTTGGATTATGATCAGAGGTTGATGACAAAGGTTTCCCACCATAGTATAGTATAAATAGCAATGTATTGTAAGCAAATAAAGTAGTAGTTAATTTAGTTAAATCGCAATTTTCAATTTCAGTCTTTTAATTCTTGTAATTCTCAATTCAGTTTTAATACAAGCTCAGTTCAGTTTCTTTATTCCAGTTTCAAGTTAATTTGTACTCAACATTTGTGATTAAGTAAGTTTCAAGTTACATTGTTAAGTCGTATAAGCTATAATCTCATTTAAGATCATCATAATAAACTCCAATAACCTTTACTATAAACTCACATAAGCTAATCATAGCTTCATGTAAGTTTATATAGCATTTACAGTTCTTAATGTCAATTTCGAATCAAGGTCAATGAAAGTCAACGAAATAGCTTAATAAGCTACTCTGGATCAATAAGCTGAAAATTGTGGAAGCTTATGGTTTAGTGGCTTCATGGGAAGCCTATAGGTTGTTCTTGGTCCCTAGTTCTTTGTCTCATTGCCCAGTTCGATTGTAAGCTTTTTCTTGATTTTCCATATTACTATTTCTAGCTTGTTAAGTAGCTTATCATTATCATTTATTCCTTATCAGTAGTTCATAATCACTAGTAATTCAGTTTCTTAGTTTATTTCAGACTTGTTCTTCATTTTCACTATATATAACTCATAAAAGCCAAAAACATATAGAATAAGCTAGCTTAATTATAATCACTTCATTTTCATTCACAAGTTATTTTTATAGCTTAAGTGACTTGTTTGCTCCATTAGAAGTCAATTCGAAGCTTAATAGAACCAGTTCAGTTAGAAAATCCAAACAGCAGGCCCTAAAGGGTTGTTTGGTTTAGTAACTGTCACAAGCCAAAACCTTAGTTTACTGTTGATTGACCATTTGGTCACATTTGCACAAGCTTTTCTAAGCCCTAAGAAGCTATTTTGAAACTCTAATCAGCAATAGAACTAGATATAGTACTTTTGAACCCACTGTGATCATAACAGTTCCTAGAAAGGTCAAATAAGCTCTCCAGAGCTTTAAGCTTATTTGGACCTTGCCTTTGGCATTTTTGTAGTCCATTTAATCCACTTAGTCAGTCCCTAGAACCCCAGAACCTCTGCACAAGGCTACACAAAAAAAATCAGCCACTTCTGCGAAAATCTGCACATTTTGCGTATTTGGCCATTTTCAGCAGATTTTCGTCGATTTTTCATTTCTTCGTCTTAAGGAGTTAGACCCTGAAATTTGGCACGCATATAGCTCCCAAGCTTGTGTACGTCTCCATATTTTTAGTTTATTTTTTAGAATTTTTTACACCAGCCGTTTGATGCCTTGAAAAGTGCGTTTTCTGCCATACACAACAGAAAATTCAGCAGTACTTTGGCTTATTTCGAGCTTTCCAGCTTATTCCATTAGTTTTTCTCAGTTCCTAAAGCTTATTCATAGTCATATCAGTCCATAGTAGCTTTTCCTTTTAGCTTATAACTTAAATTCTAGCTTATAGCTTACTTCAAAAATTCCTAGTTCTATAAAACTTAAAAAAACTAACTGTTGAGGTTTTGAGCTTATTTCTAGCTTATTTCGTAAGTTCTAAAAATAGTTCCTTTGTAAAAAGTACTTATTTATAGCTTAAAAGTTAAAGTGTAAAAGAAAATTTCAAAAAAAAAAAAAAAAAAAACCAAAAAAGTGGGGTGTGGGATTCGAACCTGGGACCTCTAGGCTAGTATACATGCATAACACACACCCCCTTCCAACTGCTCTGGGGCACCAGTTCCGTTAGTATTAGTAACCCATTTCTATTTAACCCTTCTTTTGTTTTTCAATTTTTAGCTTATATAAATTGTTAGCTTATTAACAGCTTTTCCATAAAAGCTGTCATCACCATTTTATTTTTAGTAGCTTTGTAATAACTTAAAGTAATTTAGAAAAAAGTTTCAGATTTTTATTAATAGTTTTAATATTTTTAATCTTTTAATTAGTTTAAAATAGTAATTAAATCATAATAAATAGAAAAATAATCAGAAAAATATAAATCTTTTTTACATAATTTTCTTTTGTCATTTTTAATCTAAGAAAAATATAATTAAATTTTTAGACCTTAAGAAAATCAAAAATAGAAATATAGTGATAGCTTCTATTTAATAGAATTTATCTTTTTAAATTTTAATTAAGTAATTTTCATTTTTATAATTTTCTTAGCTTTTTCTCATCTTATAATATTTTTAAAAAAAGTTTTAGAATTTTCTTTGTTTATTTAGTATTTTTTATAATTTAAATAGTTTAATAAGTAATTAAATAATAAATAATTAATAATAAATAGATAAAAAGTGTAAAAAAATATAATTTAAGTTTTAAAATAAGTTTTAAGTAATTTTACATTTTTAGGTTTTAAATTTTATATATTTCAGTTTTTGTCCCATTTTAGATTCCCGTTACGCGTTTGTAATTTATTAATTCGCGTTTAATTTTTCTGTGTATATTTGTTTTAATTTGTTATTTAGAATTGTTAAAAGCAAAATCAAAAGCAATCTAAATCATCAATCACTCTAATCCTAGCTTTTCACAGTTTTCCATTCACACCTCGTTGGGAAACGATCCGGGTGATCACTTGCCTGGTTTCACACTACACACGAGCATCCGGTTCTGAGACTGTTTATATTTATATATACGTTTTCAGACGGATCAAAACTCATCTTTATTCTATAGTGTAACTATAGAGTTTAAGATTAACTACGTTTTCAAACTAGTTATCTTCTTGGACTGCATTTAATTATTCATAGTATGAGTAATTTGCCAAATTAATTATATGCAATTTATTAACAGGTTCATCATAATCCTGTAACTCATAATCCTCAACATATTTTCCCAAATATTTGAGATATCCTTGCTGATCTATGAATAAGAATTCCATCATCTTGAGATTTAACATTACTATGTTTAATCCTCATTATGATTTTGCTAGTGTATTTTAAGAAGATTATGTATCTTGTAATTTTATCTTTTTAAGATAAACTCCTCCCACTTGCCTTTTACAATTTATAGATAATCTATAAATACTTAGCAAATAGAGCAACACAAACTTGTTCTCTTTTGGGACTTTACAAATACATATTGACAGTTCCTAACATTAATTTGTTAATAACCTACTCATAAAGCAGTCTAACAAATTCCGAACTTCAATTTTAAGACTTAATGTGATTCATCATGTTCCATAATAAATGATGTCTTATTAATCTTCTAGGTTGGAGTCTAATTGAGTATATCCAATCTTACTCAATTTTATAACCTTGATATCTTTAGGAAGAATAGAAGATATAGTTATCTCAAATCAAACAATATAACAAGAGTTTGATTTTCCTAACTGAACATACCATACACATTATGTATTTCATTAGGATTAATATTGTAAGTCAATCTTACAATATGTAAGATAAATATATTTTGTTTTGGCTTAACTATTTACCAACTAAGTCAATTCAATGGTACAATAGATTTTCCAAGCCAATTGCATGCACTATAACATAAGTGACTTTTTGCCCAAACCACTTCATTTCTATGTCTTACCAAAAGACATAAACTGTTATAAACCCAATGTACGTTATAAATCATTGATCAACTCAATGACTTCTTGAATATGTCTTAATTAAAAAACATAACAAGTTAACGTATTACTTTATTATAAGTCTTATAACAATAAAATACTTCATATTTATATCTTACAATATAAACATGTATAACTAAAGTAATCATGAACACCACAATTTGGTTTTAATAGTAATTTCAAGTTAATTTATTACTTCATATATTTATGTCATTCCAAGAATACATAAACATCCAAATTTGAAGTAGTATTAGATTACTTCATTTATTTATGTCATTACAACAATACATAAATTATCATATTTGAAGTAGTCTTATTATCATATTGACACTTGTTCTAATTAATTATCTAATTTTAGAAACTTGTAAATTAACATAGTTTCATTACATCAGCTTTGGCTGCTAGCAATGAAAGTATGTAATTTACCTTGTCATTAATATCTAGTAATGAAAGTAGATATTAATTCCAAGTGTTCTATTAATTAAATGTGAATTAGAACATCAATCTCTTACTTTGCAGTCAAGAGAATCCTATAAATCATATTCCTTTGTGTTGTTGCTTGCACACAATAAAGATTTCTCCCACTTGTGCATGGAACAACATCATGTATCAGATAAAAAACACGTCAATAGTTTGCTTAGGTGATTAATATGATTGTGTCATAGATATTAGTAGATATAGAACCACCTTGTCTTGTAAGGAAACGTACACGACTATCCTTAAAACCACAAGTGTCTATAATTGGAAAGTATTTATCTCAAGAGATTCTAGAGATAATCCGGGTTACTACCAAGATATCAAGACTTGTAGCTCCTACTGAATTAAAGATCACTACATGAACTCATAATTCAGTAATTACAACACAATGCTCCCACTGGATTTGACAACATTATGAGTGTTTCATAACCAGTAAAAACAAATAGTGTGCTGCTTACTTTCCCACACCTTTGAGTAATCCCTTACGTAATACATACTAAGGTACTCAAGGAATGTATTCTACTTTGTCAATGATGGAATATCCATCAATTGCAATTAATTTGAGAAAATTGGGCATGCAATTTCTTCCTCAATTAGGTCTACCATCACCACTATGGTATGTAGCACCTTTTATGGTTAAAGCACAACACCTAGATCAATCATTCTAGTATGCCTTTTACCAATTTTGCGGTAATTAGTCTAGCTTCTAATTCTAATAACTCCTAAACGTGCAATTTCTTTAAAAAAAATTGCCATGAGTTATTTCTTAGAATTTAGACAATTCTAATTTTCCTATTATACCTTTCTCATTCATGAAAAGGAAAAGAATTAAGTCTCACTCTTCTCACGGAAAGTAGACTCGGTTTATTCTTTTCAGTAAAAATTGACTCTATCCAAAACCCCTACGGGTGTAGATCAATTTACTACTAAAAGAATGTTCCATGTTTACGGTTTTATCATTGCATTAATACATTAAAAGAATTTTTAAAATTCAATTTTAGTATTTTCGATAATACAATTTTTCAAGAAAATTAAACACCTATGGTAAATAAAATTTAACCATTTAATTTTCACTGAAAACTAGGATCCAAATTGACGTCGTTTCATTACATCAGCTTTGGCTGCTAGCAATGAAAGTACTCAATAAGGTACGGATCGAACCCAATTGCCAATATCCAATTGCAATTCCTAGAATCATGGGACTTACATATTTTGCCAACAATAGTTGCAAATGTAAGCATGTTTCATCCCCAAATCTTTATGCCTTGACGCCGTTTCATTACATCAGCTTTGGCTGCTAGTAATGAAAGTGCTCAATTAAGTTAACCAACTTAAAAAACTGCAAATTGACGTCGTTTCATCACATCAGCTTTGGCTGCTAGCAATGAAAGTACTCAATTTACCCTTTGACTACCATCCTTTGAATCATTACATTCAGCTTTGGCTGCTAGTAATGATAGGATGTAACCTGAGGTGTTTCCGTTTCATTGGATGACATATAACTTAAATTTTTAAGGGTATTTATTTTGATGTATAATCAAAAAATATGTACAAAGATGTCATGCATTCATCTTGTAACATATGTTTTATACAAAAAACATTTACTCATTCGCAGCTTAAAATCAACAAAATTTTAATTGATGGCATTGAAAAACTTACAACATTGCCTTAAGATGCTTCGTACATGAATAATGGTTGTACTTGGTAAGTCTAATTTTTGACGCACAGGCGAGCGGAGAGGCAAACGTCCGTCCGAAGGCTAGTTAAAAACGCGCCCCTTTCGGATGACAATTTAATGTCAGCCTCCTTATACCCACTTTATAGTTTGTCAACATTAGGTCCGCCGCTTCGACCATTATGTACAGTTGCATCAATCAATCAAAAACTTTAAGATTTTAAAGCTTAAAACGTTTATGTAGTAAATTATTAAATTGCTTGTCTCGCCTGGGAGCAAATTACCGTGCGAAGCGAACCACTATCGGCATATAAGACTTGGCAATAAATAATTTACCACAAAGGTTTCATAGTTATTAGGTTCATTTATTTTTTATTCAAAATTACCATCTTTGATGTTTACAATCCATCATAATTAAAACAAAAAAGATCAAGTAATTCAAAAAATAAATAAACACATAATAACACATATATGATATAAATCATATAGCCACATGCAAACCTTTTGATAAACCCTATTAATAATCTCTATGTGAATTTTAATGTATATAATTACTCAAACTCCCATTGGTTTTCGAGCTCATTGTGCCAATGGACCACAGACGCCAAATAATTTGGCCGCGTAAGTTTTAATAATTAAATACCACATTGCACATAATTGATTCATTAATATATTTAATTAGGGTCTTCCCTAATTTTAGATTTATCTTAAAAAACATGTAGCACATAAACAAAACCTAATCCATAATTCCTTGCATGAAGAATCATGGATCAATCAGGAACGTAACCCTTATTACTCAAATAAATACATAACACAACATGTTCTTAATTTAGGGTTACAAACTAATTAATTAGTTAAACTAGGGTTGAAACCCTAACCCTAAATTCTATTCGATTTTTATTAGTATGTTTTCTACAAAAACAAACCCTAAAAAAAAATAAAAATCGACATAACATGTATGTATAAATCAAGAATTGATTTTTATTATGCGTTTAGGTAATTACATTAACATGTTAAATTGGCTAATGATGCCACTGTTGGAATTTAAATAACATGTAAACATATCTAAATAAATAAACACATCAAGTACGCAGGATCTATTATTTAACATGTATAAAGAATTACCGAATAATAAATAGAGTTACATCGAGATCCTAGAAAGAACAAGGATCGGTCTTCTCTTCTAATCACAAGATCAACAAATAGGATTAGCGTGGAACCCCTTACCGTTTTGTTCCACAATCCAAGATGAACAACTAAAATAAGTTGTTACCGAACTCTTGTACACACGTACTATAACCGATCAAGCAATGATGCTAGTGATTAGACACAATTAAGACCAATGATTTTGCTACACAAAATATGGATCGACTATATTGATATAGTTCGACCGGTTTTAAGGTTTAGGAGAGGAGAAAACACACATTAGAGTTATAGTAAATGCACAAGGTAACATAACTAATAACCCTTGATGTGTATTTATAGTGAATGGAAAACTTGTAGGAAAAGCTATGCGATTTAGGGTTTAATTACCCTATGGCCGGTTATACTAGCTTCCTCCCCAAGAATTCTAGATTCTTCCAATCCCAAATTTCACTAATAGTCCTTCCACTTTTTACTTAACGGTCGTTAGTCAACACCGTTAATTACATAACGTTCGTTATGTATCATTTCGTGTCCAAATAATTAATATATACAATAATTATACATATTAATTATTTACTTGATCATCATACGTAAAGTGTGCAATCCCTCGGTCCCGAGTTCGATTCTAGTCATATACACTTTAATATTTTTCCATAACTCTAACACGATTTATGTAACGAACCAGAAAATATTATTATAAAAACAAACTTTAAAAATAATGAAGTTTGCGTGGGACAAATGTGATACATTATTTCAAAATTTGTAAAATAAACAATTTTATTATACCTGTCTTATGGCTTATTTGGTTTTCGGCTTATGTTTCATAAGCTTACTTTTTGTGGCTTATTTTGAAATTTCTCGGCTTATTTGGTCTTATGGCTGCTTATATAAGCCGAGAAATTTCAAAATAAGCCACAAAAAGTAAGCTTATGAAGCATAAGCCGAAAACCAAATAAGTCATAAGCCGACTATATAGGCCTAAACAAATACCACATAGTAAACGTTTTGTTAAACTGTGTTTTAAGGCTGGCTGTAATAGGGGTTGGAGGACACGTAATAAGACCACCATATGATGCGTTGTATCCCTAGTTTTTTTGAGTTGTTGGTCGTGTGCAAGACTGACTTGGATTTTAGTCGTGTATGTAATGTTGGTTTTTGTGAGGTATGTTTGTGTATGAGTGTGGTATGTTGGTGTAGTTGTTGGTCTTATTACACTTGATTGATGGTGATGTTGGTTGTGGATTGAAAAGTTGATATGACGCTAAGTTGACGGTGCTGATGTTGGTCACAATTACACACAGCCTTAGATATTGATAGTGTGGAAAACTAGAAGGGGGGTTGAATAGTTTTACGTCTTTTTAATTTATGAAAACTTTTGTTTACTTTTTAAAACTTCGATTCTATCTTATGTGAATTCAACTCTTGATCAATATGAACATATATAAACAAATATAGATAAGTAATGCAAGTAAGGTAAATATAATGAAATAAGAGAGAGAGATGGAAAGATCAAACCACAACACGGAGATTTATAGTGGTTCGGCTACAAGGACACCTTCCTTGCCCTACACCACTCCTCGAGTCACCTACTCGAGAGTTTTCTTCACTATGTCAACAAACTCCCTTATGGCGGAGAAACCTTACACAACTTTAGCTTACACCGGTTTAACGACACAAAGCTAGATGTCGAGTCCTAATCGTAGCTAGAACCAATCTCACAACTTATACACAACTTTTACACGACTTAATCACGACTTCTTCATGACAGCTTCACAACGGCTTCACGACTTCTTCACGACTTCTTCACAACTTCTTTTCCACGACTACTTCACAACTATATCACAACTACTTCTACACAACTTCTTTACAACACAACTAGTTACTTACACTAGAATCTACTTATCACAACTATACAACACTTTACACAACAACACAATTGAATGAGGTAAGTAATAACACTTCTTCACTAGTTGAAGTAGAGTTCTTCTTTTGCACTTTTGGTGGTGGAAGCTTGGATCACTTAGAAACCAATGCTTAAGAAAATATGATCAAAGGATTTACAATGTTTAGAAAGGATTTAGAACAGAAAGTTTTAGTGAGCAAAAGGTGAGTAAAAATCCAGGAGAAGGCTGGTATTTATAGGAGAAAAACTAGACAGCTGGAGACCTACTGGAGCGTGGCCGGCCCCCTTAAATAGGGGGGCGGTCCCCTTAATTTTAAGGGGGCCGCCTAGTAAAATTAAGGGGGCCGCCCTAGGTGTCCGTTGCCCAGATTTGTCCTTTTGTGGGGAAGGTTTTTCTGGAACTTTTTAACTGATTTTGGTTAAAAATTTGAATTCATATTTTTATAAAAGATTAAACATTTTTATTTAATACCAAAAATGTTTTTCAAAAATATATAAAATGTTTTTGATGTTTTATAAAAAATATAGTTATTAAGAAAATGTTCCTTTGATCATATAATGCATTAAGCATTAGTTCATTCATACCTTAAGTGATTTGAGTTGTAGAAATAGATATTTACAACTAAATACTTGTTTACGTCATAATTTTCCGATTAATGATTTTACATTTTGTGATTATCAAAACGTAGAGATATCGAAAAATATTAATAACGTGTTTAGGCATTATTTATATCAACAATCTCCCCCCTTTTGATGATTACAAAATCTAAACTCATTAAGTCTAAAAATTAGTTTTTAGATAAGTATTTAGTGAGTTTACATCTATTTCTCCCCCTTTTTGTAGAATCAAAAAGGTTAAGCCGACAAGTTTTAGAATCTAAATTGTCGGGACGAGAACTCCCCCTTGATGTGTACTCCCCCTCGTTTGGGGGCACCAAGGAAACGAGCTATGGAACGCTTGCAAAAAAAATGTTAGAAGCACAAGTATATGTAACAACAATAAGCAAGCATATAGAATAAGATCATTCATTTAATAAAAGTGTTGTGTATAAATACACAACTAAGAAGATTACAACATGAAGCATGCAAGCATACAAAAAAAAAAAAACAACTAATGAAACTACATAATCGTCCTAGAAGTACATGGTCTTCCATGGAGCTTGCTTACAAGAAGGTTTTGAAAAATTATTCTTAAGCATTGCATATGCTTAATTGGGTGAAAATAGAGGTGGTGGTGGTGTAGTGGGTGAAGGAGGTGGAGGAGGTGGTGGTGGTGGGTTGGCAATCATGTTTTCAAGAGATGAAAACATGTAGTGTATCTCATCTCTAAGACCAAAGATTAAGGTCCGGTTATGGATGCAACAAAGACAATTGTCACCATGGGCTTCAAGCAATGCCCAAGGTATAGGAAAGAATGGTTGTGGGGTTAGTGATGGTGAGAAGTGAGCATCAAGAGGTGTGATGGGTGATAAGGAAATGGCAAGTTGGGTGTATGAAGGTTCTTGAGTGGATGGTGGTGATGATGCTCTTGGTGATGATGTTAGGTGAGTGTGGATGTAGTCATTGATGGATGAAGTGGATGGAATGGAGGAAGATGAAGCTCCATGGGTAGAGGGTGTTTTTGATGGTGCATTAGGTGCACTTGGGGATGAATTTTGAGGTGGTGGTGATGGAGTTTTGATGTCATCTTGGGTTAGGTCTATGAAAGGTTGTTTTGGTGGTATGATAACAAGTATTTGCTTCCTTGGAGTCTTAGAGATGGAGGATTTTGGTGATAACATGGTGGTTTTTGATGATGAAGGATGATGGAATGAGAGGTGATTGTATGGAGGGAATTTATAGTATGAAAATGTGGTTGGTTTAGGTTGATTTTTGAGGTTTTGTAGGAAGATTCCAATACCAGTTCGTCCATAAGGAGAAATGGTAGATGGGGCTAGGTAAAAGTGGTCACAAGATGCAAAAGAAAACAGTAAATTTTACTGTCCAGATGGCCGGTCCCCTTAATTGTTGGGCGGCCCCCTTAAAATTAAAGGGACCGCCTAGGAAATTAAGGGGGCCGCCCATCTGGTGTTTTCCCAGGCGACCAAATTTGAAAAATTTCCAGAAAAAGGTCATTTTTAGGGTGTATTTGCAGCAAGTTCCATTTGGATCATGTACATCAAGAATGATTAAATATTATCAATAGCATATTAAACAAATAATATACATATTTAAGACTAGAAAAAAAAATCATATTAGAAGCATAGGCATATTATATCAAATAAACTAGTAGCTTAGTTCTAATAAGTTTATCATCTAACATAATAAAAGTCATAGCAAACAAATGTTAAGATAATAATACTACATATAAATGTCTAATCATAACATCAATAATAATCAACTAAATGCTCATCAAACATGTCTATTTCTTCTTCTTTCCAAACATCCTTCCAAGTGTCTTTCCAATAGACTTGAAACCGCCTCGTACTTCTTGGTGCATCTGCTGTGTGGTGTTGAGTAGTTCGGTTTGTCTTTCAAACAGTAGTTCGTCTGTTCGTTCGGAACGAGAAGGAACTTGATACTCGGTGTAATCAAGATCCGGAAGATTTTCAACGAAGGTCCTAGGTGATGGGGTACTAGCACATGTTGTGCCCTCCTCCTCCTCATCATCATCATCATCGTCTCCTTGATGTGACGTGGAACCACGAGGTGGAAGTGAGACAGATTTACGAGATTTTCCCTTGTCGCTTCGGGGGCGACGTTCACGGACACGAACAAGTGGATTAAGGACCGGTTGAACAGACTCATAAATTGGACTCTGAAGATGTGGATAATGCATCATGACATGATTGTAGAGGCGAGTGAGAAACATGCCATACGGAAGATTTGCATTATGAGTGTTTTTGGCGGACATGATGCGAAAGACAAAGAGATATGCCAAATTGTATGGCTGTTCAGCGACAATACAATACAACATATGAGCTATGCTCGCCGTGACATGATCACGGTGACCACCGGTACCGAACGCATTCTCACGAATGAGTTCTTCCCAACGCTTCATGTCGGGGCGTAACTCCTTGAGGAGGATTTGGTTAGCATGGATGTCAACATCTTTTGACTTGATCCTCCGGCTAGTCGTACCATGATCTAGCCCAAGATATTGACGAATTTCTTCAGAGGATGGAATCTCAGAGTAGTACGGACCCTGTTGAGGTCGATATTGCTCAAGAGATGAGAGATCCCACTCATTAGAGAAGACGGCTTGACTGGAGTAGGGGATTCCTAGAATTTGACCGAATTGAGCGAGAGTAAGAGTAATGAATTCGTGTTGAATCATAAAGGATATGAGGATACAGCCATTGGGATCGGTTTGCACCGTCACTTGGCTATAGAAGTCAAGAACAAAGCAGGGAATGATAAGCTCATTGATTTTGTAGAGACAATCAAGACTAACGTTGGAGAACATTCGTTCGATATAGTCGGATTCATAGAACGATGGATAGACAACTCTCCCTTCATGAATGTTTCTATCTTCAATGGGACGATAGAAACAAGCAATAGCGGGAGAAATGCCTGGAGTGGCAGAGACTTTTGGAATGTATTCTTTTGTTTTTGAGACATCACCGACTGTAGTTTTGGGCATTTTCACCTATACAAGAAAGCAACAAAGAAAAATAAGAAAATGACATGCATATATTATATATGCTACTTATGTGGAACGTAAACATACTTCGACTCTAAAACTTAAATCCTAAGAAGTAGTTTACAATGTTCCTTAGTTTTAATTTTTAACTCGCTTAAAATGTATTTTATGATGTTAAAGAATAGTTATAGGGACATTATGATAAGAAATCAAAAATATTTGAACGTTCTTTTATACGTCATAAGCTACTTTGAAATGTGGCTAGACAAACATTGGATTGTATATCTAGCTATTTCTTACGAGTGTTTATGTTAAGTAACTTAGATTTTGACCCAAAAAAAATTTCTTTCAAAATGTTGTGACAAACGCTCCTTTAAATATGAAAATAACTAGTAAATTTTCAATATACATATGAATTATGTATCTTGATGACTTAAAACAACTAACTGCGTGTTTATAAACTTGACAAGTAGTTATGAACTTAATTTTGATCAAATTTCGATGATTCTAGCTCCTAATCCAAACACTCTCTTATATTTAACAAAAACATTTTTTATGATTCGAAAAATATATTTTTAGGATTTGTGAGTTGTAATAAACCAATGTGATTAGTTTTAACAAGTGTTTATGGCATAATTCAACAATGTGATTAGTTTTGAAAAGGAGTGATTAGTTTGACATAATGGTTTTTTAATTACTTAGTTTCTAGGTTGATTAAACATTCTAATCCTATGGGGAGCATTTGGTTATAAGATTTCTAGACTTAATTTTAACAAAATTTGGATTAAAAGAAAATTAAGTAAAAGATCTAATTATGATTAGACTCAAAATTGAATGGAATTAGATGAAATGTGAATTAGAAAACTTACAAAATGTGTTGCTAATCTAAATATAGGTGTTTGCCCCTTGCGAAATTAGTCGGGAATGATGATTTGGTGAATGGTTTTGGGTTTTGGTTCATTCACAGCAGCAGCAAGTATGGGTGTGTTTGAAAAGTGGGGTGTTTGGCAAATGAAATTGGAAGAAAAACATTTTTGGGAGCTACAGTAGGCCGGTCCCCTTAATTATTAAGGGGGCCGCCCCCGTTTACTAGCCGGTCCCCTTAAACATTAAGGGGGCCGCCTACCAAACTTGGAATTAGTTCGGGTTTAGTTTCTGATAGCAAAATAATTTTATGTATATATATAGATTTATTATATATCAAAAATACGTTGGGATTTAATGGCACGAGGAAGGAATACTTGACATTTTATTAACATTTCGTTAAGAAAACATTTCTTGAAAATTTTGGATAAAATGATCAAGATGTCAAGTCGACAAAGGTTTTAGGGAGTGAGAGTAAATGTGCATATTTATATATTTATATTGTGTGTAAACGTGGGATGTTGAATGGAGTCAAGAAATGATGAGGTAATGACGGAGATAGGTGCTGACGGCGACGGGAGTTTGTTTCATCCATAGTTTTCTTGACGCGACGGTCAAAGTGCTACTTCTACGTTAATCCACTTAACTCACTTCTCTTCATCACCATGAGTTATGTGATAGTGGACACGGAAGATTTTCGTGTTGAACGTTAAAGTTCAAAAGGGGCAAAGGGGGAAGAAAAGGTTCGAGGACGAACAATTTCTTTTAGTTCTAGATAGTCAACAAATGACGTATCTAGGTTATGTGCGGATATATTTATATATGTATATAGTATATATAATAATATGGATATATGTATATATTTATATTATGTATATGTATAAGAGATTATCTACTAACTACCATACAAGTACTAACTAAACTAGGCATTAAAAACTTATGGGGGCATGCAATTGGCTAGTTCATTAATCTACGCACATAATGATGAGCATGAAAGAGGGGCGTACCTTTTAGTCTTCAACATGTGGTCTTCAAGCGCTTCAAAGCGTTTATGTTTGACTTGTAGAAGTCAATCAAGGAAGAAATGCCAATAATCCAATGAGATAGCAATTTAGCCACTTGGTCCCCATTGTCTCATTGATCCAAAGTTGTTTGAACCAAAAATGGGTTGTAGTTGACTAGGATGCATGTATGGTGGAAGTATTCCCCAAGGATTGAAGCTTGGTGGATTTGGGTAATTCCACATTGGGTAACTATTATTATGACGGTTTGGTCTATTTTGGTTTCTTTTAGGTTGAGGTGTTTTAGGCCGAGGGTGAGGACTAGGTGGTCTTCTAGGAGGAGGTGTTTTTGACCTAAGCTTTGGTTTAGAGTTTTCTACTTCGGTTTTTAAAGATGGTTTGTAGAAAGCTTTTATTTCCTCATTATTGGCTATGGGTATTTTTCTATCTTTTATATGTATATATTTAGGCTTTGACTCTACTAATTTTTGATTACTAGTTTCACTTTCAAACTTTACATTTTTAGTTTCACTAGTTGTAGCCTTAGTTGAGTTAAATCCTAATCCGGTTTTATCTCCTGATATTCTTTGAATGCTTATTATATCTCTAAGTGAATTACTACTATTTTCAAATTTGTTAAGTCTACAAATTTCTTCCTTAAGTATTTCGTTTTCATTTTTAATTTCTTGACATGTTTTACATTCAAGGACTTCTTTACCTTTTTCTAAGTTATGTAGTTTAATTTTTAATTCTAGTATTTCTTTTTCTAATTGGTTATTTATGTGTTTTAGTGATTTATTTTTAGTCATTACTTTTTGACCTAATATACATAACCTATTATATTCGTTATCTAGGTCTTTTTCATCTAATGATAAATTTTCATCACTAAAGTATTCGGTTTCAGAACGTACCTCACTTGATGTCTTAGCCATAAGACATTTCTCCTCTTTTGTGGTTTCTTTCTCGTCTTCTTCACTGTCACTCCATGCTCCTCCAATGAACGCCTTTTGGTTTTGCTCCTTTGACATCATAGGACATCTTCCAATGAGATGATTTGGATCACCGCATTTGAAGCACTTCCTCTCGCTCTTGCTACCTTTGTCGTCTTTGTTTCTTTGGAGTGTTTTCCTTTCGTCATGTGGTTGTCTAACGAATCTTCCACGTCTTTTGAAAAACTTCTTGAAGTCTCTTACGGCCATGGCATATTCTTCATCATCACTTTCGGAGGTTGAGCTATCCTCGTCACTTGATGCTTTCCTAGCTTTCAACGCGATTGACTTGCTTTGCTCTTTCTTTCCTTTGACCATCTCGAAGTCTTTCTTGATTATTGCTTCGTAGACTTTCAATTTGCCAATCAACTCGTCAAGTTGAAGAGTTGACAAGTTCTTCGATTCTTCAATCGCCGTAACTTTAGCTCGCCATTTTGGATGAAGAGCCCTAAGAAATTTCCTGACAAAATTCTTACTAGAAAAACTCTCATCAAGTGCCTTTAAACTTGTGATGATTGTGTTAAACCTAGCAAATGCATTATCAATTGATTCCTCTTCCGGAATCGTGAATTGTTCATATTGTTGAACAAGAAGATCTATTTTATTATCTTTGACTTGACTATTACCTTGGTGAGTTATTAGTAAAGAATTCCAAATTTCTTTTGCGGTTTCGCACATAAAGATTCTTTCGTATTCTTTACGTGGTAACGCATTATAAATAACCATTTTAGCCTCATTATTTTTAGAAAGTTTTCTTTTTAAATCATCACTTTGTTTTTCAAAAGGTACAACTTCATCCTTTTTAGTTTCAAGATTATGTTGAATACGTAAAAAATCACCATTAGTAATAACATGCCAAAGATCTAGATCTTTTGACTTCACATAAGTTTCGAATCGATTTTTCCAATATAAAAATCCATCACTTTCAAATAGGGGTGGTCTTTGCATAGATTGCCCTTCTAAATATTTTTCAGATTCCATAGATCGTTTCAAGTTTTAAAATACAGTTTATTTTAAAAATCTTGTTTGACGTGGCTCTTGATACCAATTGTGAAAAACTAGAAGGGGGGTTGAATAGTTTTACGTCTTTTTAATTTATGAAAACTTTTGTTTACTTTTTAAAACTTCGATTCTATCTTATGTGAATTCAACTCTTGATCAATATGAACATATACAAACAAATATAGATAAGTAATGCAAGTAAGGTAAATATAATGAAATAAGAGAGAGAGATGGAAAGATCAAACCACAACACGGAGATTTATAGTGGTTCGGCTACAAGGACACCTTCCTTGCCCTACTCCACTCCTCGAGTCACCTACTCGAGAGTTTTCTTCACTATCTCAACAAACTCCCTTATGGCGGAGAAACCTTACACAACTTTAGCTTACAACGGCTTAACGACACAAAGCTAGATGTCGAGTCCTAATCGTAGCTAGAACCAATCTCACAACTTATACACAACTTTTACATGACTTAATCACGACTTCTTCACGACAGCTTCACAACGGCTTCACGACTTCTTCACGACTTCTTCACGACTTCTTCACAACTTCTTTTCCACGACTACTTCACAACTATATCACAACTACTTCTACACAACTTCTTTACAACTCAACTAGTTACTTACACTAGAATCTACTTATCACAACTATACAACACTTTACACAACAACACAATTGAATGAGGTAAGTAATAACACTTCTTCACTAGTTGAAGTAGAGTTCTTCTTTTGCACTTTTGGTGGTGGAAGCTTGGATCACTTAGAAACCAATGCTTAAGAAAATATGATCAAAGGATTTACAATGTTTAGAAAGTTTTAGTGTGCAAAAGGTGAGTAAAAATCCAGGAGAAGGCTGGTATTTTGATGAAGCGAAAAGTGTACCGCTTTTAGGGGGTCATTTAAGCCCTAAATCGTATTTATTTGATCAAATATTGCCCTAAATCATTCCTTTTGTCATTTTAGGTACTTTGGAGAAGAAATCTAGAAAAGGAAGCATTTTGGACGTTTTTGGAGCATAAAAGTGAAGAAAACGACAAAGTCTCAAAAATTTGCTGGAAAGTACTTGTGACGGCGTCAAGCCCCAATGTGACGCCGTCAACCCTTGATAAGCCAGAGAGGATTTTGGAAGATTAAAGGGGGACGGCGTCAAGAAGGTCGTCAAGCCTTGATAAGCCAGAGAGGATTTTGGAAGATTAAAGGGGGACGGCGTCAAGAAGGCCATCAAAAAACCCTAACCGCGGCGAGGTGACGGCGTCACGACCCAAAGGGTGACGCCGTCAGATCTGTTTTCCTATATATACTTTCATAATTTTTAGTCATTAGTGTGCAACTTTGTGAGGAGAAACCCTAAGATGATTTTTCTGCCATTTTTAAAGGTTTTATACCCTTGGATCTCCCATGTTCAATTGAAGATAAGTAATCAATTAATCATTCAATATGTCTATGTGTTGTTTGATTATATCTTGTTCTTGTCTTTTATTTAACATGCTAGGCTAGATTTATCTTGTGTTTGCTTAGATCTAATGAAACCTAACTATTGATTATTGGTTGTTGGTGTGTTATTAATTGTATTGGATGATTGTTTATCGATGTTAGGCTTAAGAAAACTGGCTAACCTCCTATACGGTAACTTGTTTGAACGTCTTAAGAAACATGAACCAATGCGTACTAAGGTTTTTATGGTTGTATTTAATGCATGAGCGAATTCTAATGATCCCATGTTAGGAGCTTCTTAGCCGGCTCGACATAGGAGTGAAGTAGGAGCTTGTAGAGTTGGGGAAGTACGTACGCCACCCCACGATTGGTATTAAGGAATACACTCGTCATCCACGCAATTAATACACACTAATCAACCGGTAAAAGATAGTTAGGGAGTAAGGAAATCTAAGTAAACACATTTCTCTCCATATAAGTTCCACAACCTTTTTATTTTCAGTTATTTTATTTTATTTGCATCTGTAGTTATTTGGGTTAGTTGACTAGCAACTAATTCCGCCCACTCCTTCAAACCCGAGATTTTACTTGCTTTTCATAAAATAATAAAAATACAAAAAAGAATCTTCCCTCACCCTTAGACCTACTAGAATAGTTTTTCAATCCTAACGACACTATTCCCCTAGAAAATGATCAATCCCCCGGTACTTGCCACTACACTATACTACATCGGTCAGGTACACTGCTTGGTGGGGATTGCAAGCCTCTTGAGATCCCTCGAGAGGTAAAACCTGTTGTAAGGTCGCAAAACCACGCATCAAGTTTTTGGCGCCGCTGCCGGGGATTAGTTATTGTTTAGGTTGAATTTTTATTTTATTAGGTCTACTCACTAGATTCCTATCTATTGAGATTTTTATTTTCTTTTTATTAGCTTTCTAGTAGTCTATCTTTTCTTTGTGCTTTTGTTCGTAAAGTTTTTCCATTGACTCTTCCGTTCGCCATTATGGAGAACGTGAATCTACCAAATCCGCGACTAGAGTTTTACATGAAGAAATATAATTTTACTAATTTGGATAAATCAAGATGGTAGAATGAAGTAATGAGAACAGGATCTTACATAGATTTTAGTGAGTACCTTGAGAAAAGAGACCAAGTGCATAAAACTTTTGAGGAAATCACCTTAGGAGCCCCATCAAACCCTCAAAATACCTCATTAAGTGAAACCTATGCACCATATGAGCCTTCACCTAGGATAGTTTCTTATGAACCCGACCAAGATTGTGAGATGGTTAATGTTGAACTACCTAGGTGCATGCTTGGATTAGATTTCACCGAGACATATGATGAGTATGAGGAATCCTTTAGGCAAATGGAACATAGTGATCAAGTTATTGAGAATGATTCTTATGAATCGGACCAAGAATTTGAGATGAATAGAAAAGGATTTGAGATACCTAGGTGCATGTTGGGGATAGACTTCAACAAATCACATAATAAGCACATAGGTAATCAAGATAAGATGGAGGATAAAGTAGAAAATCCAAGTCCACCAAGTACTCCACAAAACCCACCATCATTTGAGGCACCCACACCGCCCGTGACTTACCCGGAAGAAGTAGAAGAGACTTTAGGAATCCCGATGGAGATAGAACCCTTGGACCAAGCACAACTAGAGGATATAGGTTTGAACACTTTTAGTGATGACCTTACTCTTAGTTCTAGCGAATTTCCTAGTGTTGATGAGCCGGAACCTCAACCTTTACACAACTTTTCATCCTTAGATTTACATCTAGGAGACAAAAGAGGAACCGACCTACCCATAAACCAATATTATCCGGGTAGTTTTAGAATGAAGGAAGCCATTCACTCACCCCCTTCACCTCACGTGGCATATTTCCACCCTAAGGGTGTGTATCGCTACTTCCACCCGCACTTAATCCTAAGTGTAGGGAAAACCTCCCCTATTTCCGTTAAATAAGGGTAGAGTCAGGCTCGTGACTCGAACAAAAACAAGCGCTTCTTGGGAGGCAACCCAAGCTTTATTTGTTTGGTTGTTTGTTTGTTTGATTGTTTGATTTTATTTGTTTCCGTATGCAAGTTTAATTTTTATTGTTTGTGCTCATGTTTCAAAGTAAATTGTGAAAATGCTTTATTTTGTTTTTAACTTCGTCTTAACTACATATAAAGGTATTTTGCAAAAGATAAGTGTAAGGGAATCCAAATTTGTTTACAAGAACAAGATTGAACATGAATCACAACAATATTAAATGAGCATGCATACTAGTAATTGTTAGAGTCAAATGCTTGTATCGAGTCATAATGAATATTTTGCAGGATTTCCAGGAAGTGAGGCATAAGTTTTTCCAGAAATTTTCCGGAAACTAACCATAAAATTTCTGCAGGTCACTTCTGACGGCGTCAAGTGTAAAATTCTGGAAATTTTGCAAGTTTTGTTTTTCTACCGGAGTCATAAAGTTTTTGTTAAATCTTTAGTTTTATAAACTCCAGGAAATCTGCAAATATTCATTCTACAAGCATTATATCTTTAATCGTTTTGTTTTTATTTCTAAGTCTGGAATTACATCTAGTTGTGAGTTTTCTTTGTTCAGGTTGATGCTTTGGGTTTTTTTGTGTTTGTTTTCTCAGGTTTAACAGGTTATATTGGACAAGAAGATGATTTATATTTCGGAAGGGAAGCTTTCAACGTTCATTTTCTTGGAGGAGGATTTAACCATGTTACCGGATTATCCACATCGAACGAATCAGGGGAGTATTTGTTTTCATTCTTTTACCTTATTTACTTTTACATCTTGTTATTTGAACATTGGGGACAATGTTCATCTTAAGTGTAAGGGGGGGGGGTAAAGTACGAGGCCACAAGTACGTACGCCACAAGTGAGACTACATTCGTGTAGTTAGATTTACTACATGATAAGAGGCATTAGGATTAACCCATTGTTTTACACCTGTGTTTTTATTATAATTACATTGGCTACATTGGTCAAGTAATTCTCCCACACCCTTTGCGTTGTACTCATTTTTAGTACACGATACCCCTAGTACACCCCTCAGAGCCTATCTTTTCGTTTCTAACTTTAAGCATTTTACTTAAAGGAAGAATTTGTTTACACCCCACTTAAATGTACACCCAAATCGCCTTAGCCTACCTTGTATGCACTCATTTTTAGTGCATTATTGTGACAACATTTGTTTAAACCCCAAGTTAATTATCTAATTGATTACATGGTTGCTAAGTCGAGTCATATCCTTGTACATTTTGTTTTGGGACGATTGGGACTCATGGGTAAAGTACTAGTGTAATGGAGTAATGGGGAAGAACAACATTATTACCCCCATATGTGCTAAATATTTTAAAAGTACTCCAAGTGTTTCGATTATCTTAATTCGAGTCATTAGAATAGTTAATTGTAAAGTTATGTAAAAGTTCAAGTGTAAGGGAAGAACCGAGGCCCCTATGATGTATTATTTTGGATGGTAGGGAAAGAGTGTATGCAAAAAAAAAAAAAAAAAAAAAAAAAAAAACATATCCTTTATCCAACAAAACCGTGCTATATATAAAGAAAAAACATACGGACTACCATCCCGTTTCATTTTATGTTTATTTTATCTTTTTGTTATTTTTTTTTCATTAGCTTAAGTCGAGTCTAGTCTTGGCTTAGCAACGCCATATTGTACATGTAATTAATCAAGATCTTTAACTCGCCACCAGTAAAATATCCTTTATCCAACAAAACCGTTTTTATCATATCCCTACACCTAACGTTATAACCCGTTTAAAAGCCCTCTTTGATAGTTTATCTTAGGTGCTTACGCCTAGTGGAGGAGGTTTTTGATCCTTTCCCAAGCCTATGGTAATCTATTTGCTATGACAGGTAGTGAGAGATATTATTCATTTTCATTTATGAGATATACTTTTATGACACCTGAGAGATGTGAGTATCTAAACACTACTTGTGAGGTGCTAGTTTGTAATCTCCGTGCTAATTATGATTAAAGTGGAACGACTATTTGTTGTAATTACTTTTATATTAGCGTTAAATGACCCCTAACTTGTATTTTGATTAGAATAAAAGCGCATTTGCTTGAGGACAAGCAAATCTCAAGTGTAAGGGTATTTGATGAAGCGAAAAGTGTACCGCTTTTAGGGGGTCATTTAAGCCCTAAATCGTATTTATTTGATCAAATATTGCCCTAAATCGTTCCTTTTGTCATTTTAGGTACTTTGGAGAAGAAATCTGGAAAAGGAAGCATTTTGGACGTTTTTGGAGCAAAAAAGTGAAGAAAACGACAAAGTCTCAAAAATCTGCTGGAAAGTACCTGTGACGGCGTCAAGCCCCAATGTGACGCCGTCAACCCTTGATAAGCCAGAGAGGATTTTGGAAGATTAAAGGGGGACGGCGTCAAGAAGGTCGTCAAGCCTTGATAAGCCAGAGAGGATTTTGGAAGATTAAAGGGGGACGGCGTCAAGAAGGCCATCAAGAAACCCTAACAGCGGCGAGGTGACGGCATCACGACCCAAAGGGTGACGCCGTCAGATCTGTTTTCCTATATATACTTTCATAATTTTTAGTCATTAGTGTGCAACTTTGTGAGGAGAAACCCTAAGACGATTTTTCTACCATTTTTAAAGGTTTTATACCCTTGGATCTCCCATGTTCAATTGAAGATAAGTAATCAATTAATCATTCAATATGTCTATGTGTTGTTTGATTATATCTTGTTCTTGTCTTTTATTTAACATGCTAGGCTAGATTTATCTTGTGTTTGCTTAGATCTAATGAAACCTAACTATTGATTATTGGTTGTTGGTGTGTTATTAATTGTATTGGATGATTGTTTATCGATGTTAGGCTTAAGAAAACTGGCTAACCTCCTATACGGTAACTTGCTTGAACGTCTTAAGAAACATGAACCAATGCGTACTAAGGTTTTTATGGTTGTATTTAATGCATGAGCGAATTCTAATGATCCCATGTTAGGAGCTTCTTAGCCGGCTCGACATAGGAGTGAAGTAGGAGCTTGTAGAGTTGGGGAAGTACGTACGCCACCCCACGATTGGTATTAAGGAATACACCCGTCATCCACGCAATTAATACACACTAATCAATCGGTAAAAGATAGTTAGGGAGTAAGGAAATCTAAGTAAACACATTTCTCTCCATATAAGTTCCACAACCTTTTTATTTTCAGTTATTTTATTTTATTTGCATCTGTAGTTATTTGGGTTAGTTGACTAGCAACTAATTCCGCCCACTCCTTCAAACTCGAGATTTTACTTGCTTTTCATAAAATAATAAAAATACAAAAAAGAATCTTCCCTCACCCTTAGACCTACTAGAATAGTTTTTCAATCCTAACGACACTATTCCCCTAGAGAACGATCAATCCCCCGGTACTTGCCACTACACTATACTACATCGGTCAGGTACACTGCCTGGTGGGGATTGCAAGCCTCTTGAGATCCCTCGAGAGGTAAAACCTGTTGTAAGGTTGCAAAACTACGCATCATATTTATAGGAGAAAAACTGGACAGCTGGAGACCTACTGGAGCGTGGTCGGCCCCCTTAAATAGGGGGGCGGTCCCCTTAATTTTAAGGGGGCCGCCTAGTAAAATTAAGGGGGCCGCCCTAGGTGTCCGTTGCCCAGATTTGTCCTTTTGTGGGGAAGGTTTTTCTGGAACTTTTTAACTGATTTTGGTTAAAAATTTGAATTCATATTTTTATAAAAGATTAAACATTTTTATTTATTACCAAAAATGTTTTTCAAAAATATATAAAATATTTTTGATGTTTTATAAAAAAATCTAGTTATTAAGAAAATGTTCCTTTGATCATATAATGCATTAAGCATTAGTTCATTCATACCTTAAGTGATTTGAGTTGTAGAAATAGATATTTACAACTAAATACTTGTTTACGTCATAATTTTCCGATTAATGATTTTACATTTTTTGATTATCAAAACGTAGAGATATCGAAAAATATTAATAACGTGTTTAGGCATTATTTATATCAAAAGATAGTATTTGCTTGAGTTCAATTCTAAATGACATGTTGTAATAAGAAAATATTTTATTTAATCACTTGTATATTCACCTTTTTGGGATTATTTTTATTTTTTCGGAATCATCATCCAATCAAATCAAAATCAAAATCATTTATATGTGGTATTGTGATAAACATCATTTGATTAATCACAACCCAAAGATCGGTCATAAGCAAGACTCGTCTATATCCTAATGTTTTTATTGTTACACTGCAACACTATAAATGAAGATTATCGGAATGGCTTTTGTAATTCTTTTCATATAACGTAAGAAAACTGCATATCTTTTGAGAAATGAAAAACATTTACACGACTGGTTGTGCAATTTAGAGACCGGCTATAAGTGTCGACAAAAATATGCTTTGATAAGACCCAGTCGTGCAAAAGTATTAATTTTACAAGATTTGATCACGCAAAAGTAGCCTTATTATTATTATTATTATTATTATTATTATTATTATTATTATTATTATTATTATTATTATTATTATTATTATTATTATTAATTTTTTTTATTTTTTGTGTGAGTACATAAACTCATAAAAGCACTTTTATATTAACACAATTGGAGTTCGAACTAGTTTAAACAAGCTAAATGGAGATAGCAAAAATAAATTTCCATGATCGGTCAATGTATGGTCCCTTTTTAGTTGTTTGTTAAGGGAACTTTGCATTTCTGTGACCTAAGATGTCACTTATTTTCAACTTCACTCAACTTTATGACATATTATTAAAACTATGACTTTATTTTGTGAAATGATGAAATTAACTTCATTTTACTTAAGAATTATCAATTTTGTCATTAACTGCAAAACACTCTCTTTTATGCAAATAACATAACCATCGTTTTTTGAACTCATGTATATGTAAAATTAATAGTCTGTCATCAAACAAATTACACCAATCAACGTATTTTTTTTTAGAAATAAAAATTGTACTCAAACAAATTACACCAAAAACACCCTTTTATGCAAATAACACAACCAACATCTTTTGAGTGTCTATAAATATTGTCTTCACGACTTCACTTTACATACGAATTATCACTTCTGTCACTAACTGCAAAAACACTCTCCTTAATGTTTTGTTAAAGTTATTTTGTTAGAAATAAGTGTGATCTTCAGCCATAGAAAATGTAAATTTGTCTTTTTTAATTAGTTTCATTTATTTGGTCTTCAATTGTCATTAGATTTAATTAAAAAAACAAATATTTCCAATATGTACTACCAACTTGAATATTATAAACTAACTGATGAGCGGGTACGCTTCATAAAATTGTTTTACAAAAATATTTAACCGGATAAATAAACTAATGTAGAACGGAAAATATGTTTAACAACATAACCAGAAATTCTTCATATATTGCTTACTCATACGCGAAATAAAACTTCATACATTAGAAATAACACCATTAATTGAAGAAAATGATATAGATACATCACATTAGATCCATAACTTGCATGAAAAAATGAAATTACTTCATTATTGAAATGAAACACATGGTAAAAAAAATAAAATAATAATAAATAAAAATAAAAAATAAAAAATAAAAAATTGTCTTGAACGAAAATTAGGAAAGCATTAAAAAGAAAATGTCTTGAACAAACACATGGTAAAGTAAGATATTAATTTTTTATCAATATATGTATATCCATGTATAGTTAGACAAATTTGAACAGTATAAACCTATATTTACTATAGTATAAACCTTTGCAACTTTGTAAAATGTCTTTTTTAAATTTCAAGAGTATAAACCTACATTTTCATAGAACTTTTAAAAAACCCACATTAGTAGATGCCCTTATATCAATCACTTTTTTTCTTCATAATTTGAAGTGATAAATTGATTGTTTACGGGTTTTTAACAATCGGAATGCTTTTTCCTTTGCATATATACCGGTTACAAATGCATGTCTTGCATGCAAATAAATATATGTAAATTTTGATGCAGTATTCAATCCACATATTGTTGTATATAACATATATGATATAAATTTGAAATGCATGTTCAATATATAGACACTTGCATTATCAAGAAGATAAGTAATCATTACATCTAAATTTTTATAACATATTAATTTACTCTAAAAGCATACTGTAGCACCCCGAAAATCGGGTCCAGCGGAAGCATACATGTCACTGGGGCGCTACTAAATTGGTATCACAACACAAGGTACAAAGAACGGTTTTACCTTAACCGTTTAGTATAAAATTCATTATCAAAAGTAATACGTTTACATCATTTGAAAATAGTGCGGAAGTAAGGCCCAAAAATAAATAAAGCGGTCCCAAATATATTCATCAGAGTCGTCTATGACCATGCCCCTTGCCAAGCGCCTCCAGAGATAAGTTATCACCTAAAACCTGAAAATACATGCTAAAAGGGTCAACACGAGGTTGGTGAGTTCACAGGTTTTAGTTTAAAAACGGTATGGTTGAACCAAAAGGTTTTCGAGTTCAAATCATCGTTCGCAAGCAATTCAAGTTCAACGTAGGCTAACACTGCCTAAATCACGGGTTAAGAAAAAGTATAATAGTGGACCAAGATAAGGGATATGCAACCCATAATAAAATAGTTTATTGCGCTAGCTCTAAGTTAAATGCGTGCTAGAAAGCACGTGCAGGCATGCTAGAAAGCATGTAAGGCATGCTGGAAAGCATGTTAAATGCGTGCTAGAAAGCACGTTACGGCATGCTAGAAAGCATGTAAGGCATGCTGGAAAGCATGTTAAATGCGTGCTAGAAAGCACGTTACGGCATGCTAGAAAGCATGTTAAATGCGTGCTAGAAAGCACGTTACGACAGGCTAGAAAGCATGTGAAAATATAGTGGAGCTTAGGCTAACTACGCAATAGTTGAAAAAAAATAGTGTTGGTCCATAAAATAGTTTAAATGATTTCACTCATGAATACCAGATAAATCACGTAATGCCATCAAATAACCAGATCAAATATATCAGCCAAATAGTCAAAATAGAGCAACCAGTTCACGTATTCCAAATAAACAGTCATGAGTTTAGTTAAAAATGAGCATGTATTCTCCCCCGAAAATAGTTAGAAAACCGGTAAAAGTAGGGGCCATGAACTCACCTTAGCCACAGAAATGCAAGATCACAACTGACACGACTGGCATCTAGAGTGTATCACAACGGTTTCAAAACATGCGGCACGACGGTACACAGGGTACAAGCACGGCGGTACACAACGGTCTAGGATCGGCACAACCTAATACGTATACGATTATCTCAAAACAAGTCTCGCAAAATAATAAAGTCTATAAAAGACAGAGTGTCATTGTTTTCGTGGATTACTCAGTTTTCAAAACTTATCAAAAGCTTAGTTTCAACATTTCGTGTGGTGTGGTAAGAAGAAATAGACTCGACATACAACTCACGCCAAAGAGGAGAGACATCAACAAACTCGAGAGAATACTGACGAGAACTCAAACCAAGGAAGACAACTCTAGAAGTTTACGACAAACAAAACACCTCAAATCAAATAACTCAGTTTGTACGTTTCGACATTTACCCCGTTATCCCCAAATAATTTGTATAAAACATAATTGTTTTATAATACAAATGAGTTTAACTAATAAAATTAGTTTTTCTCAAGTCGTCGAGACTTGGATTAACCAAAACAGAAGTTACAATATTTATCAAGTTTATGTCTCGCTATCATTCTCGTAAATATTAGTTTTGGTTTTATTGAAGATTTTGTGTCTGGTTCGAGTCTTAATATATTAAATTCTATTCGAGTTTAATATATTACATCGTCACGATTCCCAAAATGTTCAATAAGTCTGTCATCTAATATCGTAAGTCCGATAACGATTCACAATTGTCCAAACGTCCAAGTATAATAATCAAATCCGTGTTCAAACTCAAGTCATGATTTCAAATATTCTGAACATACTAAATAATTTTTACGGGCTTCGGCCCAAGCATAACACAACCCTAACGTGACCCTTAGATAACTTGGGCTAGGCCCATTTCAATAACCAAACGCCCTCATTCTTAGTGGGCTGTCGAGCCCATTAAACCAAACCCAACACTAACACAGACGCAACCCACATAACCAAGAGAATCTAACCCGGATCAAATCGAGAACCAAACCAACAAGAATAACGCACCCTCTTGGTTTCACTGTTAGACCGAAACAACAAGATTAACGCACCCTCTTGGGTGTACTAGTTAACCGAGGTCAAACAAACACACAGGTAACACAACAAATTATAACCAAGACCAAACGAACTCGAGAAACACACGGCTCCTATTCGACTGAAAATACTCACCTACCCTCCGTGGGTTCTTTTTGTACCATGACTCAACCCAAATCCAGCGTAAACCCACCAAATCATAATTCACGTATAAAACATAAAACAACAACTATAACATCACGAGAAGAAGCAATCCCAAATCCACTCAGTGACGAAAATGGGTCACGACCGAAACGAAAATAAAAACGTCTTCTACAACAATCTCTTACCACACTAACTTGCATATATCAAGATTTTTAAATCTCGTTTTATAGTCACAAAGTTAACTTAAATCGATTTAAACCCGTTTTAAATCCACGAAAAACAAAACAAATCGACACAACTTGGTTATTCAAAAACAATAACTATAATTGGTTATATATAAAAATATAAAAGACGGGCTTTCTCGGTTTACCATGTCGAGAAAGAGAAGGAGGAGAGGAGAATAAAACGGCGGCTGTGGTGGTGCGTGGTGACTTCGAACCAGGCAAACTCCTGAACGACTTCGATCTATTCTTACCTTCGAATTTTATGGCGAATGACGAAAAGGAAAACAAGAAATGAGGCGCGTGAAGTATAAGGAAATGATGGGGATGATGAGATAAGCAAGGTGGTGGTGGCGGTGTAGTAGGGTGAGCGGCGGTGTGGCCGGAAATTGGTGGCCGAAAAATGTTAGAGAGGAGAGAGGTGAGGGAGATGTCGGCTGGGAAAAAAAAATGAAATGAAACCCTAAAAATTATTATAGCAAAGTATTTATAGTGCTAGGTTAGGTTAAATAAACTCCAGGGACCAAAGTGTAAATAACAAAAGTTGAGGGATTGAGGGATAAAATTTACTGCAGGGACCATAGTTGTAATTTAGGCTATCTTTCATGAAATGAGTCTCGGGGCTCGTTTAAGATAGCAAACGATCGATTCAAAACACGAGGATTTCACCACTGCGCTCGGAATAATTTTTCCAAATAAAACGACTATTCATACGCCTCGTTTCTCATGAATAATAAAATAATCAAAACAAATCATCAGTTGTGCCAGTACGCGTTGTGTACGAATTTCACGTTTCGCGAGATCAATTTCACGTTTTAGAGTCAAAAGAGTTTAGAAAGGATCCGTTTATGAGAAACGGGGAAAGTCTCGTATAAAAATATATTCGGAAAATTACGGGTGGTTACAGTCTCACCTCCTTAAACAGAATCGCGTCCTCGCGATTCAATTCAAGTTACCCGTTACGGTTGAAAAGGGATGAGTATATACACACGAGGATTCATCGTCACGTTCTCACGTGAATTCAGGACCTTTTCACGAGTTTCGACGAGCTTTGTCGATAGGGATGCGACTTTACTAAAGTCGTTCGACTTTACGGCTTATGATTTAGATAGGTTTCTCAACAGGGTTTAAACATTCATCAAATCTGGATCTTTCCCGGAGGAGTAGCGGTTGCCTCATTGGCAAGTCATTTCTTCACATTGCACATAAATATGTTGCGAACACTGCTGAGTCCTGACGGTAGCTCGAGCCTGTGTGCTACCGGTTCAACTCTAGCAAGGATTTCAAAAGGATCATTACAGCGAGATTAAGCTTCCCACGTTTACTAAACGTATCACACCATCTCATGGTGAATCTTAATCATAATCTAGGCTTTAACTGGGAATTCAAGAGATTTACGTCATTAGTCAGCGTAATTGTCCTGACGATTCGTGAGCAGCTTGCAACTCGGTTCTGATCTGAATGATCTTCTCGGTAGTCTCGATGAACAAAGTCGGGGTCAGTAAGTTGGGTATCCCCAACTCCTACCTATCAAGTCGGCGATCGGCACTTGCGACCATAAGGTGCCTCGTACGGTGTCGTTGAAATACTGGAGTCGTAGGTATTGTTATTAGAGAATTTGGCCAACAGGAGGTGTCTATTCCAACCATTGCCAAATTCGATTTCGCGGTCACACAATATGTCCTCTAACACTCGAATGATTCCTCCACTTCGGCCATCAGTCTGGAGATGATACACAGTATTCATATCCAAATCTGTTCTTATGGCTCTTTGGAGTGATTGATGGGAATTTGATGTGAAACAACTATCCCGATCAGAAAATGGTAAGAGTCGACACTCTATACCGGGAAATGATTTCCGATGAGTATTGACGAGCAAGTTTGCCAATACTGTCGTTTCATCGATTAGAGAAGGTGAGTAGATTAGGTGGGATTACCAACAATTACTCTGGTAGCGGCGCGGGATTTTCCTCCAAGGTTTCGTTCATGATGAAATTAATTATCTGGTAAGAAGGTAGCAAGGATCACTGGTACTTCCGAGGGACGAGTGAAAAGTCAGGTGGTTGTCCCAAGGAATCGCGGTTTCAGTTACTCCTTAGAGTCTCAAGATTTCTGTTGGGTGTGGAATCTCTGCCAAATAGAGAGTTTAGCGAGTTCAGAGTATAATTCTGAGGGAAGGTGCTGATTGCCACAAGCAATCAGTTGATTGAATCAGTAGTGTACATAGTGCTTAAAGCGGGAGATACAACATTGATTGAACAGTTTCGATTAAACAATCCTGATCGGAAAGATGAACATCATCGATTGAGCACAAGGCTTAGAGTAGAGGCGACTGTAACAAGGCCACAACAAGATAAGGCCGAATAACAATTCCAAAATCTAGGATGACGTCCAAAATCATAAAATCAAACAACCCAAATTAAATCAGAATCAAGACTAATCCAGACATAGTCAATATCGAATCCAAACGTAGCAAGAATCAAATCCAAACGTAGCAAGAATCAAATCCAGACGAGGCAAGAATTAAATCCAGACGTATTCAAAATCAAACATAAGCGTAGATAAAATCAAATCCAAACGTGGCCAAAATCAATTCCAAACATAGCCAAAAATTCAAAACCAAACATGGTCGAAATCGAATCTAAACGTTCCAGTAAGCTCGGACGGCTTATAACGCTCTTAAGGGGTTACAATTAAGTAACTCGGATTCAAATGGTGCCAATCGGATCTAACTCGACCCGATGCAAAATACGGCCAGACGGCGACAAACAGGAATTCCATATAATGGAGGAGTATAGCAATGCCAAGGGCATTACGGCTCATGCGGTGTTGTGATGCCAGTGTGTAGTGTGTGTGTGGAAGTAAAATTCCAATGTCTGTGTACCCACGCGAAACGGTACCATCTCAAAAATCAATGACCAACCCGGACATAATTCCATTATAACTACTCTGAGTATTGCAAAATTCACCTCTGAGTCGGACATAGGTGATCAGGCTATGCCCCACTGTCCCTGGCTAAATATAGGTGATCAGTCTATATTCACCCGAGGTTCAATGAATTTTGGAATACTAAGCCTAGTTACACTAGTAGTATGTCCATTATATCCAGAATCATTCCCAAAAATCACGATAAGTATACAAACTCGACATCCAATAGTGAGATTACGCAAGGAAATAACGTAACTCAGTGATAGGTTCGGTGCGTGTATAAGCATATGGAAATGCTTATAGTGAACAGTTAAAACGAGCGGATATAAAATATCCAAGAGTAGGCACGCATCTCAAACAAATATCAAATCAAGCATCTCATACAACAACTCGTCAAACAAGTTCATACGCGAGGTATCGGCTTGGCAGGCAGGCACGTGTCGGTCATAGGGTTAAGTTTTCGCCAAAAGTGGTTATAGTCCAGGTTTTTGAAAATAACCCAGTTCTCTATAACCTAAGCTCTGATACCAATCTGTAACACCCCGAAAATTGGGTCCAGCAGAAGCATACATGTCACTGGGGCGCTACTCAATTGGTATCACAACACAAGGTACAAAGAATGGTTTTACCTTAACCGTTTAGAATAAAATTCATTATCAAAAGTAATACGTTTACATCATTTGAAAATAGTGCGGAAGTAAGGCCCAAAAATAAATAAAGCGGTCCCAAATATATTCATTAGAGTCGTCTATGACCATGCCCCTTGCCAAGCGCCTCCAGAGATAAGTTATCACCTAAAACCTGAAAATACACGCTAAAAGGGTCAACACGAGGTTGGTAAGTTCACAGGTTTTAGTTTAAAAACGGTATGGTTGAACCAAAAGGTTTTCGAGTTCAAATCATCGTTCGCAAGCAATTCAAGTTCAACGTAGGCTAACACTGCCTAAATCACGGGTTAAGAAAAAGTATAATAGTGGACCAAGATAAGGGATATGCAACCCATAATAAAATAGTTTATTGCGCTAGCTCTAAGTTAAATGCGTGCTAGAAAGCACGTGCAGGCATGCTAGAAAGCATGTAAGGCATGCTGGAAAGCATGTTAAATGCGTGCTAGAAAGCACGTTACGGCATGCTAGAAAGCATGTAAGGCATGCTGGAAAGCATGTTAAATGCGTGCTAGAAAGCATGTTACGGCATGCTAGAAAGCATGTTAAATGCGTGCTAGAAAGCACGTTACGACATGCTAGAAAGCATGTTAAATGCGTGCTAGAAAGCACGTTACGGTATGCTAGAAAGCATGTGAAAATATAGTGGAGCTTAGGCTAACTACGCAATAGTTGAAAAAAAATAGTGTTGGTCCATAAAATAGTTTAAATGATTTCACTCATGAATACCAGATAAATCACGTAATGCCATCAAATAACCAGATCAAATATATCAGCCAAATAGTCAAAATAGAGCAACCAGTTCACGTATTCCAAATAAACAGTCATGAGTTTAGTTAAAAACGAGCATGTATTCTCCCCCGAAAATAGTTAGAAAACCGGTAAAAGTAGGGGCCATGAACTCACCTTAGCCACAGAAATGCAAGATCACAACTGACACGACTGGCATCTAGAGTGTATCACAACGGTTTCAAAACATGCGGCACGACGGTACACAGGGTACAAGCACGGCGGTACACAACGGTCTAGGATCGGCACAACCTAATACGTATACGATTATCTCAAAACAAGTCTCGCAAAATAATAAAGTCTATCAAAGACAGAGTGTCGTAGTTTTCGTGGATTACTCAGTTTTCAAAACTTATCAAAAGCTTAGTTTCAACGTTTCGTGTGGTGTGGTAAGAAGACATAGACTCGACATACAACTCACGCCAAAGAGGAGAGACATCAACAAACTCGAGAGAATACTGACGAGAACTCAAACCAAGGAAGACAACTCTAGAAGTTTACGACAAACAAAACACCTCAAATCAAATAACTCAGTTTGTACGTTTCGACATTTACCCCGTTATCCCCAAATAATTTGAATAAAACATAATCGTTTTATAATACAAATGAGTTTAACTAATAAAATTAGTTTTTCTCAAGTCGTCGAGACTTGGATTAACCAAAACTGAAGTTACAATATTTATCAAGTTTATGTCTCGCTATCATTCTCGTAAATATTAGTTTTGGTTTTATTGAAGATTTTGTGTCTGGTCCGAGTCTTAATATATTAAATTCTATTCGAGTTTAATATATTACATCGTCACGATTCCCAAAATGTTCAATAAGTCTGTCATCTAATATCGTAAGTCCGATAACGATTCACAATTGTCCAAACGTCCAAGTATAATAATCAAATCCGTGTTCAAACTCAAGTCATGATTTCAAATATTCTGAACATACTAAATAATTTTTACGGGCTTCGGCCCAAGCTTAACACAACCCTAACGTGACCCTTAGATAACTTGGGCTAGGCCCATTTCAATAACCAAACGCCCTCATTCTTAGTGGGCTGTCGAGCCCATTAAACCAAACCCAACACTAACACAGACGCAACCCACATAACCAAGAGAATCCAACCCGGATCAAATCGAGAACCAAACCAACAAGAATAACGCACCCTCTTGGTTTCACTGTTAGACCGAAAAAAGAAGATTAACGCACCCTCTTGGGTGTACTAGTTAACCGAGGTCAAACAAACACACAGGTAACACAACAAATTATAACCAAGACCAAACGAACTCGAGAAACACACGGCTCCTATTCGACTGAAAATACTCACCTACCCTCCGTGGGTTCTTTTTGTACCACGACTCAACCCAAATCCAACGTAAACCCACCAAATCATAATTCACGTATAAAACATAAAACAACAACTATAACATCACGAGAAGAAGCAATCCCAAATCCACTCAGTGACCAAAACGGGTCACGACCGAAACGAAAATAAACACGACTTCTACAACAATCTCTTACCACACTAACTTGCATATATCAAGATTTTTAAATCTCGTTTTATAGTCACAAAGTTAACTTAAATCGATTTAAACCCGTTTTAAATCCACGAAAAACAAAACAAATCGACACAACTTGGTTATTCAAAAACAATTAACTATAATCGGTTATATATAAAAATATAAAAGACGGGATTTCTCGGTTTACCATGTCGAGAAAGAGAAGGAGGAGAGGAGAATAAAACGGCGGCTGTGGTGGTGCGTGGTGACTTCGAACCAGGCAAACTCCTGAACGACTTCGATCTATTCTTACCTTCGAATTTTATGGCGAATGACGAAAAGGAAAACAAGAAATGAGGCGCGTGAAGTATAAGGAAATGATGGGGATGATGAGATAAGCAAGGTGGTGGTGGCGGTGTAGTAGGGTGAGCGGCGGTGTGGCCGGAAATTGGTGGCCGGAAAATATTAGAGAGGAGAGAGGTGAGGGAGATGTCGGCTGGGAAAAAAAAAATGAAATGAAACCCTAAAAATTATTATAGCAAAGTATTTATAGTGCTAGGTTAGGTTAAATAAACTCCAGGGACCAAAGTGTAAATAACAAAAGTTTAGGGTACGAGGGATAAAATTTACTGCAGGGACCATAGTTGTAATTTAGGCTATCTTTCATGAAATGAGTCTCGGGGCTCGTTTAAGATAGCAAACGATCGATTCAAAACACGAGGATGTCACCACTGCGCTCGGAATAATTTTTCCAAATAAAACGACTATTCATACGCCTCGTTTCTCATGAATAATGAAATAATCAAAACAAATCGTCGGTTGTGCCAGTATGCGTTGTGTACGAATTTCACGTTTCGCGAGATCAATTTCACGTTTTAGAGTCAAAAGAGTTTAGAAAGGATCCGTTTATGAGAAACGGGGAAAGTCTCGTATAAAAATATATTCGGAAAATTACGGGTGGTTACACATACGGTGTGGTCACGTACGAAGTGAGTGAAACCTTAACTTTTTTGAGTTAAGGCCGAGTGACCATACCGTCCCTTTGAGTTAAGAGGCACGTTAAGGTTCCAAGTTAAGCTGCTAACGTGCGTTAAAGGTGATGTTTTTTTTTGTGAGTTAAGCTTTAACTTCCACACCGTGTGGTGAGTTAAGCTTTAACTCAGTTTTTTTTGTTTAATTATGATAAAAGTGGGGCACAAAATGTTGAGTTAAGGTTGAGTTATGATAAGTGGTGTTTTTTTTTAGTTAAGGTTAAAATGTTAAAGCTGATGTGGCGCTGACGTGGCACTGCGTTAAGGTTTAACTCGAGTTACCACACTCTAAATACACAATCAATACTACATTGAAGACTCATATCGATCAAAAGAAAATATCACACCTAACAACCTATTCTCCGGTGATAACTTGCTACAGTAAAAATCAAGGTAGTCATCCGATGATCTTCTTCATTCATCTCGCCCTAGTAATAACTTTGATTGAGTATAATATTATGTTTTGGATGTAACTGTGTGTTTCATTTTTTTTTTTTAATGTATATAATGTAAGAAGTTAATTAAGATTGGGTTTTTGCTTAGATTAAAAAAGGTTTATGATAATAACATATGATTAGTTATAAGATTTTTATATTGCATGTTTGTTACATTGGTTAAAAAAGAAATCCCCAATTATTTAATCGAATAAGAGAAGGTTGTAGTTAGGTATTATTAGAGCATACGGTGTGGATCTTTTCGTGCTTCGCCGTGCCTACGTGGGTTGCTCGCTGTGCCTCGCCATGGTACCATGCTATCTCGCCGTGCCTCGCCTCCTCGTCTGCACGACGGGGATAAGTTTTGACAATTCGAACGTTTTAATATTTCGATACTTATTTCAAACGGTAATATTACCGTTTAAATATAAAAGTTCCTTTTTTTTTTTTTTTTTTTTTTTTTTTTTTTTTAATAATAATAAAAAAAAACTTAACACACTTCATTACACACTATAAATACCATATCATATACATATACTTTTCTCACGCAACTCTTATAAAAAATACCACAAATACTCTCATTTTCTCTACATCAAAAAAAAAAAAAAAAAAAAATGTCGCAAAATCCAAACGAAAGCAGGTATTTCACGCAGCTCCTCGCTTCAAATCCACAACAATACGGGGGGTCGTCAAACCCGTCTACCCCCTCATCACAAAATTCTAACTCCTCGTCACCACAAATTCCTCCGTATGGACGCAATTGACTCCCGATGCGATTTACCAAAACCAACAATTTGCGTTTCAAGGATTCGCAAATTACCCCCAACAACGATTTTTCCAATCTCAACCACAGTTCTATAACCCATCGCCTTCATCATTTCCTATATCACAATCAGAAGAAGTACCCATTATTGACTGATATTTCCAATATGTACTACAAACTTTAATACTTTTGGACTTATGTCTTACATATAAACTACATATGCATAATTAGTATCAGTGTAACACCTGATCGGATCAAACTCGATAAGCATTCGAAATGGCAACCGAAAAATTCTTCCAAGAACTAGAATTACCTCAGCAAAAATCTCAGGATGGCGTACTATTCCCAGCTGTGTTATCGCCTAACTACAGTTCTGAGACGACTGCAGTTGATCTATATGGTTTCAACGAGGCTATAAGAGCTAATAAGACATGGCTAGAGTCTCTTTTAAACGAAAGAGGCGTTATTTTCTTTAGAGGCTTTCCTGTTAAGTCTTCTTCGGACTTCAACGACGTTGTTGAAGCTTTTGGCTTCCCTGAAGCTTTTCATGTTGGTGGTCGAGCCCCTCGAACCAAAGTTGTTGGCAGGGTTTATACTGCAAGCGAATATCCTCCTGATCAAGGAATTCCTTTCCATCATGAGATGGCTTATGTGCGTTTCTTGATTCTTTAGATTCTTTATTCATTTTTATAGACTAAAATTGCTAGCTTAGAGCCATATTTTTTCAATAGTCACCGACGAATATAACACTTTATATAATTGAGACTATGACAGGTTCCAGATTTCCCCTCCAAATTATTCTTCTTTTGTGAAGAAGAACCAGGAAAAGGGGGAGAAACACCAGTAGTTTTGAGTCATCTCATATATGAAAAGATGAAAGAAAGGCACCCAGATTTCGTTGGACAGCTTGAGGAGCATGGATTGACATTTATAAGAGTAGCAGGCGAAGAGGACGATCCATCATCCTCTTCGGGCAGTAGTTGGAAGTCCGCATACAAGACCGAAGACAAGAATGTTGCTGAGCAAATGTATGTTTCTGTAAAACGACCCAACTTTATTAATTAAGGGGTGTTTGGGACTGCTTATTTTAAAGTGCTTATCTGCTTGAAAAGCAAAAGTTTTACCCAAACTGCTTACTTGCTTAGGTGTGAGCAGATAAGTACTTAAATAAACAACTCCAAACGCCCTCTTGAACCATTGCAATATTTAACCGCGGCTCATTTCAATGCTCCATTAACAGGGCTGCTAAACAAGGAACAAAGCTGGAATGGATAGGAAATGCTGCAAAAATTATAACAGGTCCAGTGCCAGCCATCAGGTTTCACAAGGAGACTCAGCGGAAAACATGGCTCAATACTATTGCGGTTAGTTACAATGGGCCTGCAAGTGATCAAAGTAATAAACATAATACATCAGTGGAGTTAGGAAATGGTGACCTTGTGCCTGATGATGCTGTGAAAGATTTTAGGAGTATATTGGAAGAAGAATGTGTTGCTATACCTTGGAAGAAAGGCGATGTTATGCTTGTTAATAATTTGATGGTTCTTCATAGCCGAAGACCATTACTAAAGCCGCCTCGTCGTATACTAGCTTCCCTTTGCAAGTGATTAGAGGAGTTATCAGCTCAATGAAGTATCTGCCTTTTTTATTGCAACCAACTACTTTTTTAACCAATGTCAGATAATAGATGCTTGTTTTTTACATCACTAATTTGTTTGCTTTTTAAAAACATTATACTAGTAATAAGCATTGTTGTGTGATGATATACTGCTACCATTTACATATGCTTGTTTTTTTTGTTACTGTAACAGTATATTTGACTTTATGTATATCAGGTTGACATTTGTAGTTAGTTTGCATAATTTTAGTGGTCAGCACTCAGCAATGTTGGTTTTTGCCAATATTTTGAAGATAGCAAAATGTACAATTTATGTAACGAACCAGAAAATATTATTAGAGTAAATGTCATTTTTGGTCCCTATGGTTTGCCGGGTCTATCATATTTCGTCCCCGCCGTTAAATTTTGTCGGGTTTGGTCCCTGTGGTTTACAACCCATACGGGTTTGGTCCCTTGACCAACCCTTCCGTGAGTTGACCGTTTAAAGTCATAAAATGCTTATAATACTAGGGGTATTTCTGGTACTTCACAAAGGGCGCGAAGTTGGGGGTGTTTATCAAACCCTAACCTATCATTATTCATCCCCATGGTTCGAAATCAGAAACACACACACATTTCGCGATCAAATTGAATGAAACCCTAGATAATTACACAATGTTGTGTGAGTGGAGGGTTCGTGAAAAGGGGTCATCTTCAAATCCTTATCAAGATTATCGTAAGTAAACACTACACACAATATTGTTTACTCTGTTTTTAATGTAAATAAGAGTTTGTAATGTAAATCGTTATTTTTTATGTTCAGGTAAGTTTCCAACAGTGTTTTCCCTAAAGATTAACCATGGAGGTGCATTCACAAGCCCTCCTAAGGTACGTTACAAAGGTGGGAAGGTGAATTGGATAGATACCATTGAGTCAGAGAGGTTCTCTGTTGTTGAGGTTGCCACAATGATGAAAGAGTTGGGGTATGAAAATGGAAGTTCAGGTATGGACTTTTATTACAAGTTACCAAACACAGATTTAGATAATGGTTTAAGGAAATTAGAGACTGACAAAGATGTGTTGGAATTGATGACCCATATATCTAAGTATAAGGTTAATGAATTATATGTTGCTCACTGTGTATCTAAGAATTTAGAACTTGATTTGGTAGATAATGCTGATAATGAGGTTGTTGATGATGTAAGTGAGGATGAGTGGTTGAGGGATTGCTTAAGTAAGGTTGGACGGTTGAATGAGAATGTAGGCCAGTCTAGTAGGAATGAAAGGCCAAATGTAGATGTTTGTTCTAAACATGGGTCAGAGAGTGAACATGTTTCATATAGTGGGGAGACTGAATATGGTACAGGTAGTGAACATGGTTCAGGTAGTGATTATGAATCAAACAGTGATGATAGTGATTTTGTAGTTGATGAAGAGCAAATGATGAACATTGTAGAAGTTGATATGGCTGAATTTAAGAAGAACATAGACAAAAATTCAGAATGGATAGGATGTGCAGAGAATGTAGAAGAAGTTAATGAGGTTGTTCAAGAGGATGAGGTTGATAATGAAGAGTTACATAGTGGGACTGACTCAGATGATGAAGGTGAGAGGAGAAAAGCATTAAGGAATGTGGCTAGGATGCATAAGCTTAGTGAGGAGAAAACCATTTGGAACGAAAATTTCTTCATTGGTCAACAATTTGCTAATAGCAAACTAATCAAGGAGATGGTAACAAGGGTTGCTGTTGAACAAAGAAGACAGTTGTGGTTAAAAAAGAATGACAAGGTTAGGGTGAGAGTAGTTTGTAAAGGAAAGACACCAACTTTTACATCAAACATGGACCCTGTGGTTGATAGTGGACTAGCTGATGGGCCACAAGTATTGGGTAAGCCCAATAAGTTAAAAAAAGCTATTGGAATAAAACCTAGGTCAAAAGGTGCGGCTGCAAAAGATAGTGAATCTCAATGCCCATGGTTTTTGCAGTGCTCAAAGTTACCAAATGAGGATACATGGCAAGTGAAAACTTTTGAAGATGTTCACAAATGTTTACAGTCAAGAAATTTGAAGAAATGCACAGCAAAGTTCTTGTCAAAAGAAATAGAGGCAACACTAAAACCAAATCCAAAAATTCCATTGGCTGCTCTTAAAGATCAATTACAGAGAAAACTTGAAATTGGTATGTCAAGCCAAAAAGTTCAAAGAGCTAAGCAGATGGCCAAAGAAAAAGTGATTGGTGATTACACTAGGAGTTTTTCACAACTGAGAGACTACCTTGTTGAGCTACAAAAACAGAATCCTGATACAACAGTTAGGCTTGATTTAGAAAGACCTCCAGATCCCATCAATGTTCTTGAGAGGAAGTTTAGGAGGGTTTATATATGTTTAGGTGCATTAAAAGAGGGTTTCAAGAAAGGAAAGAGAGATCTGTTGGGGTTGGATGGTTGTTTTCTGTCTGGTCCTTTCCCTGGTCAAGTGTTGACAACTGTAGATGTTTGACAGAAACATGGAAGCAGTGAAAGCTCATAAAGAAGAGGCGTATGAGTGGTTGAAGAAGATTCCACCACAACATTGGTCTAAAAGTCACTTTTCTGGTTAGTATGATTGTTAAATTAGGTACTTTATTAAATATCAATGTATTTAACATATTCATTCATGACATTGCAGGTAGGGCAAAGTCTGATGTCCTGTTGAACAACATGTGTGAAGTTTTCAACAGACAACTTGTAGATGCAAGGGACAAGCCAATAATCACATGTTTGGAATACATAAGGGAATACCTTATGAAAAGAATAGTGAATGTTCAAAAGGTAATAAGCAAGGCTGATGGCCCTCTTACCCCTCATGCATCTAAGATTTTAAAGAAAATTATTAAAGCAGCAGCACCACTGAAGGTAATACTTAATTTCCATAAGTTCCTTATCAGTTTTTATATGTTTTTAGTCATTACTTAATTTATATAATTAAATAGGTTGAGTGGAATGGGGGTGAACTATATCAAGTAAACAGTCCTTGGGTGTGATCAGTGTGTAGTAAACATCAGGGATAGAACTTGTAGTTGTAGAAGGTGGGAATTGAGTGGGATAACCTGTAAACATGCAATAGCATCCATATGGAATATGGCTACCAATGGTATTGAAACTGCCATACCAGAGTCTTATTGTCATCCATGTCATTGGCTTTCAACATGGGAAGAAATGTATAGGTTTAAGATTAACCCCACTAGATCACCAGATTTTTGGGATAAGAGCAATGTTCAAACTACTATTATCCCACCAGATCATAAACCCCAAGTTGGAAGGCCTAGGAAAAAAAGAAGAAAGACTGCTGCTGAACTTGAAGATATAATGGTACAAGGTAGAAGGTTAAGTAGATCAGGAAAGAGTGTTACTTGCAAACTGTGTAAGCAAGTTGGTCACAACAGAAGAAGCTGCAAGGGTCAAAGAGATGGTGGTTCACAGAGTGCTCCTGGTGGGTCAAAGAAGGCAAGTGGTGGAGGAAAGAAAGCAAGTGGTGGAGGAAAGAAAGCAACTGGTTCACAGACAGGTGGTTCACAGAGTGCTTATGTTGTTGTTGATACACAAGCTTCAAGTGCCCCTACTGGAATGAGACCACTTCCATTGCTCCTACAAGATTCACCATCAAAGTGGACCAAGACAACTGCTAACAGATTAAATTCTCCTTAATGTTATGTTTCTGTAATAGATTATGGATGATTATAACTTATGTCATGTTATGTTTGTGTTTTGTTACATTTGGCCTAATCTGTTATGGCCCTTTATGTGTTTATGTCATGTGATGTTAAACAATGTATTTTTCATGTTTGTGGTAAGCAATTATGGTTTGACTTTGAAAGTCTGTTATGGCCCTTTATTGCTATTCTGTATGTAATTCCAAAAAACCAAATGCACAACTGGAAATGGCTATCTTGTAATAGTCAAAAAAGTAAATGCACAACTGTTAAAGTCAAATGGATATCTTGTCACTAGACTATGCTAAGTGTTGGGTATACCAAGTTGCTTAGTCAAATGGATATCTCAACTGCAAAAGCCAACCAAGTTGCTTATGATGTGTGTTGGTTATACCCAAAATGCAGGTACACTTTGACTTTCATAGTCAAATTGTTTATACTTTCAAGAATACATAACCATAACTGCAATTACCAACCAATCGTTTAGAGTTTACTAGCATTTACTTTTGCATTGACTCTAGTCATTCTTATTAGTATAAATACACATATACACACAACACATCACACCATAAGAATCTGTCAAAAACAACAAAGTTCATCCAAATACTAGTATCAAGAATGAGTTCCAAGCCTCAAGTGATTGACATTTCATCTGATTCATCTGAATCAAGTGGTTGGACAAATTACTTTCCACCAATACCTCATGGTCCAAGCTCAAGTAACACAAAAGCCAAGGGAAAAATGGTTGAGTCAAGCTCTGATTTCAGCTCATTTAATGATAGCTTGGTATCTAGCTATCACTCAACATCTGAAGAGGATCAATGTGAGTCTAAAAAGGGTACTTCTGAGCAAGCTGAGTCCAAGGTGAAGATTACAAGTGATCAGGGTGTCTCCCAAAAGGGTATGGATGCTTTTGCTAGCTATCATGTTAACACTATTCCTGTTGGTGATGTTCCATACCAAGGAAGGGTTCAAGTGATAGGCTTGCCAAATAGGCACACTTCGGAAGTCATTGAGGGACAGAAGTGGAGGAGGATTTACAATCCCTCCCACATGGACTAAGTTCCCTATGTAATGCTCGTATGTAATGTCTTTAACAACCTTTTGTCTAATGCATCTATGTAATGTAATGCACCTATGAAATATGCATCTATGAATGCATTTATGAAATAAGTTAAAGACTACTTTCTTTGTCAAGTTGAAACTGATCATTTTCATTCATTTTAACCCAAAATACAACTTGACCACAACCTTCATTGTCTTGCTTAGCTACATACATATGGCTACCCTACTGATTCACTACAAGAAGCTGTTCACTTAAAAAGTAAATAAAGGAAAAACAAGATCCAACTGATAATCAACCACTTCTTGTTTCTTTTAGCTTCATTAGCAGCTTCAAGTGCTTCTCCTTGTAGCCGATTCATTGAATTTAGTAGACCAGGAATGATTTGAACAGCCCTATCACACATAGGAGGATCATACCAATCTACAATCCCACAACTTGCTACCTACAAGGCAAATCACAAAATTACGTGAACTTCTTAACTCGATTTGGGGGTTTTTTTAAAATCAAAAATTGGTTACTTACCCTTTTACTGCAGCAATAAAACCTTCATCCGGGGTTACTAGAAGTCCAAGATGTTTTGATAATGGCTGTTGAACCACATCGTTTGCAGCTAACCATGGTTTCTCTGTTTGTGTTTAGATTTTTGTGTTTATGTGTTTGTTCTGTGTTTGTGTTTGTGTTTTAAAGGGGATAAGACATAAAAAGACTAAATTGCCCTCAACTTATTAGCCACGTCCCAAAAATACTTGGTCAACTCACGGAAGGGTTGGTCAAGGGACCAAACCCGTATGGGTTGTAAACCACAGGGACCAAACCCGACAAAATTTAACGGCGGGGACGAAATATGATAGACCCGGCAAACCACAGGGACCAAAAATGACATTTACTCATATTATTATAAAAATAAACTTTAAAAATAATTAAGTTTGCGTGGGACAAATGTGATGCATTATTTCAAAATTTGTAAAATAAACAATTTTATTATACCTGTCTTATGGCTTATTTGGTTTTCGGCATATGTTTCATAAGCTTACTTTTTGTGGCTTATTTTGAAAATTTTCAGCTTATTTGGTCTTATGGCTGCTTATATAAGCCGAAAACTTTCAAAATAAGCCACAAAAAGTAAGCTTATGAAGCATAAGCCGAAAACCAAATAAGTCATAAGCCGACTATATAGGCCTAAACAAATACCCACTTAGTAAACGTTTTGTTAAACTGTTTTAGGGCCGGCTGTAATAGGGGTTGGAGGACACGTAATAAGACCACCATATGATGCATTGTATCCCTAGTTTTTTTGAGTTGTTGGTCGTGTGCAAGACTGACTTGGATGTTAGTCGTGTGTGTAATGTTGATTTTTGTGAGGTATGTTTGTGTAGTGGTATGTTTGTTGGTGTAGTTGTTGGTCTTATTACACTTGATATCTAATAAAGCATGAAGGCCTTCTATATATAGAATTACTTAAAATTCAGTATTACAAGTTCTTAAGCTAAAAGTACAACTAATTAAAACACATTTTCTAACATTAAATACAATTACAAGTTCTTAAGCTAACAGTACAACTAATTAAAACGCATTTTCTAATATTAAATACAATCTTTAAATAGAAATACTTAAAATTCACCATTACAAGTTCTTAAGCTAAAAGTACAACTAATTAAAACGCATTTACTAACATTAAATACAATACAGAGCACTATTAATGTGGTCAAGATATTTAATGTAGTCAATTAATTAACTGATCAATAAATATAATTAATGCAGTTATTAAAACACCCCTTACATAAGAAATACAAATTATCAAGTATATTGTACAACCAACTTAAACACAATTCCTGCATTAAATGTTACTAATACAAATAGAAAAGCGCATTATACAAATATTCAAGCCCGAACGGGTACGAGCCAAACGGGCTCATTTTATACTAATGACTTTAAAAAAAAAAATCCAAAAAGACGAAATAAATTCTTTAGTTAAGGAGTTGAAATACGTCAAATGAAATTCTTGATATCCGTAAATTTATTGTCAAAAAGAATATAATATACTAAAATACAGGATTCACCGGAAAATATTATTTCAGGGTACCCGCTGCCGTAACGCGCGGGTACCCTGCTAGTTACACTTGATTGATGGTGATGTTGGTTGTGGATTGAAAAGTTGATATGACGCTAAGTTGACGGTGCTGATGTTGGTCACAATTACACACAGCCTTAGAGATTGATAGTATTTGCTTGAGTTTAATTCTAAATGACACGTTGTAATAAGAAAATATTTTATTTAATCACTTGTATATTCACCTTTTTGGGATTATTTTTATCTTTTCGGAATCATCATCCAATCAAATCAAAATCAAAATCATTTATATGTGTTATTGTGATAAACATCATTTGATTAATCACAACCCAAAGATCGGTCATAAGCAAGACTCGTCTATATCCTAATTGGTACAATATTTTTATTGTTACACTACGACACTATAAATGAAGATTATCGGAATGGCTTTTGTAGATTTTTTCATATAACGTAAGAAAACTGCATATCTTTGGAGAAACATGGAATCCAAACTCTACCTCGAATATACAATGTTTATGATTGAATCAGGAGAGTCACTTGAGTTTTATTACCATCGATTCACAAACATCATCAATGACTTGGACAGACACAACATTGTTTTACCACGGATTGCAATCAACACTAAGTTTCTCAGCTGTCTTGGTCCTGATTGGCAAAAATATGTCACGTTTGTTCGTCAAGCAAAAAATCTACACAATACATCTTATGGGTTGTTGTATGATTATCTGAAGCACCATCATTCTGAAGTTGACAAAGATCGAGCTCTTCGTGGTACTTATTCACCTTCTACAACTCCTAATTCATTGGCACTGCTAGCTCAATCTCACTTTGCTCCACCACCACAGTCAAACCATGCTTTTGTCCAACAACAACATCACTTTAATTACCCTCAACAAACCTCATCGACTCAACTCATTCCATATGATTCGACACAGCAATCAACTGACAATCAACTGTTAAGCTCCTGATGCGAACACACAATTCGTTTATCAGTTGGCACTTTTAAGTTATCTGGTAATGTTCTTTTCCATTTTTATGCAGATTATACTATTCTCAAAACTATACACCCTTCGATGAACAATGAACTGCATGCTGAAAACTTATTACAGACTCGAACAAAAAACTCAGACATGGAAGACCTTATCGTTAGTTAATAACTTACGGTGAACTGACTGTAATATGGAGTTAGATACTTGTCTAGTTCAGATGAGATAGTTGACATTGAACGTCAGACAGAGCAAGTTTCCTTAATAATAGGTCTATACATTCACTCTAGTGTTACATAGTGCTAACCAATAAGTGTGCATCATAATTCCAGTTTCCAGTATCACTTAACTCTCGACATTTTTCTGTTTATTTAACTTTCGTTTAGGTCCAGACGTGAAATTGCAATTCGTATATTAGTTGGCACTTTTGCGATTTAGTCATCTTAGTTAACTAGTAATGTTCTTTTCTATTTCTGTGCAGGTTATCATATTCGATGTAACTATACATACTTGAACCAACGACAAATGATCTGCATTTGAAACCAATTCATTGAACTAGATACTTGTCAAGTTCACCTAAGATGGTTAACACCATATAGTCAACAACATCAAGTGTCCTCATTAAGACGTCTACACATCCACTCTAAAACTAGTAATCACACGTGGCTTCACAGTCTCTAACCAACAGTATGCAGATAGCCTATGCCTAAAACGGCTCACTAAACTTAAAAAATCCAACTAAACAATGTCCTATATATAGAGGTGGCAATTTGTGCCCAAAATGAAAAAAATAGGCTAATTTTGGCTACTTTGTAAAAGATTTGGGCACATTTCGCCTCCTCCTTTTTTTGAAATGGGCACATTTAGCCCATTGAAAAGTTAAATGGGCACAACGAGCACATATTTTCTCTCAATTAGAGAACATTATAATCGTTTTTGAAGAAAAACTTATATATATAATATATTAATTTTTTAAAATATAAATGGGGTATTACGTTTAAGGAATTTATTTCCTCATTTTCGGTCTTATATAAAGCGATTTGTATAACATGTGCCCGTTTAGCCCATGCCCGTTTAAGCCCGTGCCTATTCTAGCCCGTGCCCGTGCCCCCCCGGCCCGCCCGTTTTGCCACCTCTAAACCAAATAACCGAATCTCCCCAAATTTATCCGTCACACATAACATTCAATCAATCGACACTAAATGACAGACATACATAACAAATAAGCCCTAATTTTATAAAAAAATAATAAACCGAAACCCTAACTTTACCTGATTCATAATGACAGATAGATCGGAGTGAACGAGCATAAGCCGATCGACCGAGTCACCGCCATTTCCGTAACCGCCGCAAGTTTTGACCGGTTTGAAGGTGGCGGCTGCATTGGATAGTTCTCTGAGCGGCTTTCTGATTCTTGGTTTTGATTTTGATTTTGAGATTAAGTTGTTGTTATTGGTTGTGATTTTAGGCATTTTGTTGATGATGGTGGTGATTATGGTGTTTAACGGTAACTTGTTACCTCGCTCACTTTTTGAATTTTATTGATTGGGGCTTGTCTGGAAAGTTCTTTCTGTATTTATACTAGGTTTTTATTGCCAACGATGATGAACCAGCTGGTTAGAGGCACTTCCGGTTTTACACAAGGTCTTGAGTTCGATCTTTAGGGTTGGCAAGCCTTGGGGTTTTTCCTCCGAATACTTGTAACGTCCCATGGTCAACATCTCGTTGTCTAGGGTACGTGCAAGGCTTCACTATTATTCAGTGAGGTTTTTGAGATATCGTATCCCGACTGAATGTTTGAAAAAAAAAAGTAGGTTTTCATTTTTTGACTTTGGGGTGTTTGTTTCGACTTATATAACGGTAACTTACTTTTTGGTTTTCATAAGCCACAAAAAGTAAGCTTATGAAACATAAGCCGAAAACCAAATACGTTTTGTTAAAGTGTTTCTAGGTTGGCTGTAATAGGGTTTAGAGGATGCATTGTGCTTATAAGACCACCACCATAAGACGCGTTGTACCATCAATTTTTTTGAGATTTTGGTCATGTGCAAGTCTGACTTGGATGTTTGTCGTGTGTGTGATGTTGATTTTTGTGAGGTATATATATGTAGGGTATGTTTGATGGTGTAGTTGTTGGTCTTATTACACCTATTGATGATGATGTTAGTTGTACGTGAAAAATTGGTGTTGCGCTAAATTGACGGTGCTAATATTGATCATAGTTACATTTTCCTAAAGTTTAATTCTAAACAACATGTTGTTATAAGAAAATATTTTATTTGATCACTTGTATATTCACTTTTTGTTGAAATTATTTTCATTTTTTTTAATCATCATCCAATCATATCAAAATCTTTTATATGTGGTATTGTGATAAGCATCATTTGCTTAATCACATCCCAAAGATCTGTCGTCAACAAGACTCGTCTATATCGTAATTGGTACAATATTTTATTCTTACACTACTACACTATAAATGACGGTTATCGGAACGGCTCTTGTAATTTCTTTTTCATATAGCATTAAAAAACTGCATATATGTGGAAAAAGGAAAAAAATTTACACGACTGGTTGTGCAATTTAGAGACCAGCTATAAGAGTGTTGGCAATGGGCAGCGGCATCGCCAGCGGCAAGGGGGAGGCCGCCGGTGAATACCGCTGCCAACCCCCAAGCCGCTAGAATCCTCCCATTCCAAATCCTGCACAAGACGCAGAAGCAAGGGGAAGAGACAAGGCAAAAATTATGACCGTTGGTTATTTTTTTGCATTTTTGGTTTTTTGGGTTTTTTTTTTTTTTTTTTTTTTTTTTTTTTTATTTTTTAAATTCAAATACAAAGTAAAAAATATTGGGCGGGATATATTTTTATCCGTTTGAAATTCAAAACGTGTGGATTTCTAGCCTATAAATACCCAGACATCTCAAACTATTCTCACATAAAAACACATTCAAACTTTAAATATTCAAGATCCAAATTCAATATCGAAACTCAATTCCTTTAATCACTGCAAATGTCTTTCAAAAAAGATTTCTCACAACAATTTCCTTCTCCTGAACGTCGAGATTTTTCTCAACAATTCCCCTCTCCTGAACATAATGAAGTTTATCATACTCCACCGGAAGATATCTTTCCGGTTTTCCAACCGAAAAATGAACCTGTGAACAATCTACCGGAAAATGAACCGGTGAACAATCCACCGGTTTTGGAACAAGACCCAAATCCATTTGGGTTAACAGAGGAGCAACTCAGACAAATGGAGCAAGATATGGAAGTCTTCCTAGAAATGGAACAACGTGAACGAGAAGAGGAAGCTGCTCGTTTGGAGCAGCAAGCCAGGGACGAAGAACAACGTAGGAAGAACTGAGAAATGAGTTTGTTCTCACCTGATTCCTCTTCGACTGAAGATGGTTACCCAGACTCAGATGATACCTTACATTAATTTCTAGTTTCGTTTTAATTTCCGTATTGTAGTTTCATTTGTTGTTTCGTTTTAATTTCCGTATCGTAGTTTAATGTAATTTGTATTTGACATTTAATGTATTTTTATTATTTATAACATTAATTGTTTCTTTTTATATTTTTTATATACATATAATTTTTATTATTTATAACATTATATATAAATAATAAATAAATAAAATGAGGCATGATTCCGAATCCTCCAGAATCCTCCCACTGCCAACACTTTTGGCTTCAGAATCTTCTTCTTTTTTTCTGCCACATGGCAGTCTGTGATTGGTCGGAGGGAATCCTCCCATGATTCCGAATCTACCACTGCCAACACCCTAAGTGTCGACACAAATATGCTTTGATAAGACACAGTCATACAAAAGTATTAATTTGACAATATTTGGTCGCGCAAAAGTAGCCTATTTATTTTCAACAATTAATATTTTTTTCCCTTTGATTTTGTGTGAGTGTCATAAACTGATAAAAGCATTTTAATCTTAACATGACGGGAGTTCGAACTAGTTTAAACAAACTAAATGGAGATAGCAAAAATAAATTTCCATAGTCGGTCAACGTTTGGTCATTTTATAACGAGTTGTTTTTATACTGATACTAATGATGATCACAATTTTCAATGGTCACCTCTGCTACATAATTGACAACTCAACTTTCTATCTCCAATACTACATACTGACCATAAACAAGTAATGGTGACCGCTATAGCGACGTAATAATTAAAAAAAAAAAAAAAATCATTCATCATTAAAAAAAACATTACAATAATAATTCAAATAATTAAATAAACATTACAATAATAACTCAAATAAAATAAAAAACATTACAATAAAAATTAAATCGATCGTACGGGATCATCTTCATGATATACTTCCTCCGGAAAATAGTCGGGAAAGATTGTCATCCCTTGGTCTTGTATAATCATATTATGTAATATGATGCAAATGTATATCAATTTCGTAATTCTCGTAAGACTTCGCGACCGTGCAGGAGTTTTTACTATAGCCAACTTTCTCTTTAGTATGCCAAACGCTCGTTCAACGTCTCTCCTTGCTGCTTCATGCGCGTTCTTATACCTTATTCGCTTCGTATCATTCAAACCTGGCTGTGAAATAGACTTAATAAGAACAACCCATTCCAGATATATATTGTCAGTAATATAATCTCCCAATCTATAATTCATGTCGTTAGCCACAAATGGAACCTCTGGTGCTTTCCCTTATTTGAGATCGTTTAAATGAGTCGATTGATGTATAACGTTGATGTCGTTTCTCTAATCAACAACACCAAAGAACGCATGCCAAATCCATAAATTTTGTAAGGCAACCGCTTCTAATAAAATGAATGGGTCTGGCCCGGAATCACCCCTACAGAATTGACCACATGTGCAACTGGGCATTGAGCCAAAGGCCATTTAGTATAGTCGATGCTTCCTAACATCCCAGGAAACCCATGTTTCAGCTCGTGAAAAGCATATAGTTTTTCAACATTGGTTTGTGTAGGCTTTCGCAAAAACTCCTCTCTATATAACTTCATAACCTCATCACAAAGAGTGTAGAGACAATCACTAGAAGTTTTACGACCAATTTGTAGATATTCATCTAGTTGATAAGGAACGGCGTCGTATGCTATTTGACGAATTGCGGAAGTACACTTAATCAACGGGGAAATGCCAAGTTTTCCCGTACAATCAATACGGTGTTGAAAATGCGACACAGTATCAGTTAAGTCTCGAACAATGCTTGTGAATAGTTTTCAGCTCATTCGGAACACGTACAAAATGTTTTTTCGTCGTATAGTGAGTTGTCAACGAAGTAAGCCACCATTAAACGATCATGAGCACCGTAACGATCTCTTTCTAGCGGCGGTCGTGGGTTTTTTGGGATTCTAGAAGTGGAAGCATGATGAATAAGCAAAGCGGCATATTTTAAAAACTCGAAGGTTAAACTATTAACCTCGTCATCTAGATCATCATAAAAAAATGATCGAAATTCATATTTTTTGAGTTGGTAAATAGTTGATAAAATGGAGAAGAGAAATATGAAGAAATGTAGAAGAGAAGTGGAGTTTTATAGAGAAGAAAGTGGGGTTTAAAAAAATGTTTTTTTTTAGAGAAAAACTAATCCCAACGGCTAGAAAATAAATGGGAAAGGGTGCAATTGTTTTGGTCGGGTAGCTACCCAAAAAAAAAAAAAAAAATGGGAAATCATAATTTTGAATTTCGTCATCTTGGTATATCATAGACCAATCGTGTGTATACCCCGATTAATTTGAGTATGTAAATGGTATCGATATAAGGTCAAGTAGTACACACAATTGGTCTATAATACACCAAGAAGATGAAATTCAAAAGTATGATATCCCAAAAAGAAAAGAAAAAAATTAATACGCTACACAAAGTTAGAAAACATAGCAAGTAAGATACATAAAGATGAAAAAATTTTGATTTGTGATGCATACGATACTAAAAGAATGGAACTGGAAATAAATGAGCATATAATAGTTAGAACGAGTAAGAATATGTAAGACTTCTCTTATATATGAGAAGAGAGTAGGTTTGTCATTTAGAAAACAAAGTTCTAAATTTGAAAATAGGCTCATGAAAATGAGCCAAGTTAGAATAAATTTGTAAAATAGCAAATATTAATATTAGCAAATACAACTGTAATTTTATTGAATGTGTTCACATAAGAGATTGTGATATCTATTTATAATAGACATATGACTTTCTAAACAAGCAACATAATTATAACCCTAAAACCTAGGGACCCTAAGCCCACAATTAGGCTTAGGTCATAACCAAGTCATCTAACACTCCCCCGCAGTTTGAGCGGGAGGAAACCGAACGGTCATACTTGATCGAATGTTGAAATCAACTTCTTGTTTTTTGTCTTTGGAGTTTTGTTTGCTTCTTATTTTTTGTTTATTTTCACGAAGGTGGAGTTGTATTTGGTGGCAAAGTTAGGTACTGCTTGACGACTTCCTCCCTTTTTTGTGACTTTTTTTACGTCACAACTTTCTTTGCCTTAGGTAGGAGCTACAATTTTTTTGATCAACTATTTTCTTCAAAGACGACAATGATCTTTGGCGTTAAAACAAGGAGTTATGTTGATAACATAAAAGTAGTTGGTTGATGACTAAATCAGCATAATATGAGTGTGTTTTGACAGCTAGGGATGTCGAATAAAAAGAAATTAAAAGGCTAAAAAAATGAAGACGTAGAAAATAAATATGTCGGGATCCCTCCGAATCATGGGCAAGTAACCGATGACCGGATGATAATAAATTTGTGGTGGGTTGTACATAAAGCTCCGATACTATGTAAAATAGCAAATAGTAATTTTATCGAATGTTTTCACATAAGAGATTGTGATATCTATTTATAATAAACATATGACTTTCTAAACAAGCAACATAATCATAACCCTAAAACCTATAGACCCTAAGCCCACAATTAGTTGGTGTTTGTTTTTTTTTAAATGTCTTAACAGGCTCTTAATGAGCCAAACCTCTTAATCGATCAGATGTTTTGGGCGCTCAGACCGTTTGATTTTTTCTTTCCGTTCAGACTCGGTCAGATGTAAAAACATCTTAATGGTCTAGACTTGATAAAGGTGTCTTAATGCATCTTGTTGACTGGAATACCCCGTAATTTTTCAGACGTATTTCTATACGAGATTATCCCTGTTTTTCATATAAGAACTTTTATAGAACTCATTTGGATTAAAAACGCGAAGTTATCTCACGAAACGTGAAAACCGTACACAACGCGTACTGGCACAACCGACGATTTGATTTGATTATTTTATTATTTGTGAGAAACGAGGCATATGAATAGTTGTTTTTATTGGAAAAATTATTCTGAGCGCGATGGCGAAATTATCATGTCTTGAATCTGCTATTTACTAGCCTAAATGATCCCCGAGCCTCATTTTGTGAAAGATAGCCTAAATTACAGATATGGTCCCTGTAGTAAATATCACCCCGCCAACCCCTAAGACTCCTAGGGTTACATAATCAGTCCCTAGGGTTTACAAAGTCCTTGGCTTGGCCTCTATAAGCATCACTATAACTCTTTCTAGGGTTAGTGTTCCCTCCAACTTCTCTTCCTACTGCAGCCGCCAACCCCAAGCAACCACCACTATCTCCGCCGCTCACCGCCACCTCTATCACTAAAACACCACCACACCCGCCCTTATATCACCATCATGAGCCCGTTTCTGAGGTGCACGCGCCCCTCTTCACCACCTTCCGGCCATCCGGCCACCACCACTTGCTGCCGTCACCTGATTTCACCACCGATTCTTGCCACCGTTTCAACCGTATATCCAGAGGTGCTCAAGGGTTAATAGCTACGAGTTGTTGTGAAGAGGTCAAGTTAGGGTTTTCTCGAGTTTGTTTGGATCGTGTTCGTGAGCCGCCACCACCACCACAGCCGTCATCGCCACCACCACCGCCTCTTCTTCCTCCGTCTCTTCTCCTCTCTCTCGTTCTTTTGGTATGACGAGACCCGAACCGATTTTGTTATATATATATATATATATATATATATATATATATATATATATATATATATATATATATATATATATATATATATATATATATATATATATATATATATAATATATGCCGTTCAAAAAAAATAATATATATATATATATATATATATATATATATATATATATATATATATATATATATATATATATATATATATATATATATATATATATGTATGTATGTATGTATGTAGGGTAGGGATACAATGAGAAGGAGCTTAAAATGAGAAGGGTAGGAAGGATTGTGGGAGTGACATGTGTCATCCCCATGCCACATCATCATGCCGCATCACGGTTACTGCATCGTGATGCAGTAAAAATTTTGGCGGGAAATTTTTTTTTTCCGCCAAAAAAAAAATTTTTTTTTTGGGCAAAAATTTTTTTTTCCCGCCAAAATTTTTACTGCATCACGATGCAGTATAAATGGTTACTACATCACGATGCAGTATATTTTTTTACTTCATTACGGTTACTGCATCACGATGCAGTATAATTTTTTACTGCATCACGACGCAGTAAAAATTTTGGTGGGAAAAAAAAAAATTTTTTTGCCCAAAAAAATTTTTTTTTTTGGCGGGAAAAATTTTTTTTTCCCGCCAAAATTTTTACTGCATCACGATGCAGTAAAAATTTTGGCGGAATGATGATGTGGCAAAGTGACACATGTCACTCCCACAATCCTTCCCACCCTTCTCATTTTAAGACCCCTTCTCATAATATCCCATCTCTATGTATATATATATATATATATATATATATATATATATATATATATATATATATATATATATATATATATATATATATATATATATATATATATATATATATATATATATATATATATATATATATATATATATATATATATATGTATGTATATATATATATATATATATATATACTAGATGTCAATGCCCGCCCGATGGGCGGGCATGACTTATAATTATAATTTTTATAGTGTCAGTTAATGGAAAATTATTTTTTAAGGACGTCGATTTTATTTAATTTTGTTGTAGTATTAGTTTACGTTTAAAAAAATTTTAGAAAAGGGGAGCTTCACGTACATTTTAATTGTTTTTTGTATTTTAAAAAAAGAAAATTTGTTTTGTTCTTTTTTAATTTTTAGTAATTTTTATGGTGTTAGTTAACGGAAAATTATTTTTAAGGACGTCGAGTTTGTTTAATTTTGTTATGGTATTAGTTTACATTTAAAAAAATTTAAGAAAAGGCGAGCTTGACGTACATTTTAATTGTTTTTTTTTGTTTAATTTTTTAAAATAAAGAAGAAGATTTGTTTTGTTATTTTAAAATTTTTAGTATTATGTAGTTTGTTTTTCCGTCTTTGTAAGGGAATGTTAAATCGGTTGTTTATGGTTTCAAACGATCGTAGTTGTTTTTGGGTGTGTATATTCCTTTGTCAAATGCATGTGCTTCATGACTTATGAATATCGTTAGCATATTTTACTTATGACTGAAATCCCATTTAACCCAAGATTATGACTGTACATGAAAAAATGGAGAAAAAACCTCGAGCACTATACGTGTTTAACTACTCTTCTGAAAGGCTTTATTTTACCAGGGTGAAACATCCCTTTTACCCAAAAATACTCTTCTGAAAGGCTTTCGGTTTCTCCATAAAAGGTGTTCAATTCCACTACATCGCCTGGTACTAATATCAATGTTTTCTGCCACCTTTTGGGTTGCATTTGCGTTTGATCTTTCTGCTTCTCTCCTTAACTCCATTTGTCAAGGAGATGGTGTTTGCGCCTCTTCACATTCACCATTTGACCTGTCATAGTGAAACCATCTGACGTGCAAATTTAACTTTTAAAAAGGTTTGTAATAACTATTCATAGTGCACTAAGCTTTTTAGTGCAATTGATTAGATTGTCCGTATGATTAGTCAAAATATAAAGTGTACATCGAATGAACAAAATTTCCAGATGTATGTATTTAGTGTTTTAAACTAAGCCTACACCACTTCAGCGTGTAATCGTGTTTAAAGCCTACATCAGTCGGTCCTGGAAACAGCCAACAACTTCGGCGCCTTTCACTATAGCGACTGAATTCGCACAATATCCTCAACGTCTTCCAGTTCAGTCCCTCAACGTCTTCCACTTCAGCCACTGAAGTCAGTCAACATTATCATACATACGAAAGTGTAGTTCACAATGATAATAAAAGATTTAAGAGCATTTAAAGCATACATATAAGCAACTTGAAACTACTTATTCAAAACCGTTTATATCAAACAACAATACATATATGAGCAGTATTAATAAGTAATTCTGATCGTATATTAGTTGTATGTTTTTCCTAAACAATTAGAACTTATCCAACCTCTCAAAGCTACAAAAATGATTAATACAACTTCAAGGTAGCTAAAACATATTCTAACACTATGTACCTTGATGTTCCTTAATCGAAAAAGAATCAAAAGACAGACTGTTGAATGATTTTTTTCATAGCTACCATAGTTGTTTCTAACTAAGATATTTATCTCATGATATTAATAAAAAAACAATGATATTGGCACGTAAAATATACCGGGCTTCTAAAACTTTGCTTTATCGTTTGTAATACTGAACTAATTTATCTATTATCCTAGATGAAAAATAACATAAAAAGACAAAGAACAACTATGTATAAAATAGCCTCTCAGTAGTTGTATCATAGTGCTAAAACCACTACCATATTCCTCTTTGAGACCATATATCTTCATCCAACTCCTGTTAAACACCAATGCAGACCACTTTCCATCCTAGGAACAAAAAATTAAGATTCTTTTAAAAAAATTATCTATTCACACAGTACCCAACCCATTTGACCCGCCCATTTTGCGAGCACTAATGTTCCTAAATGCTATTACTAACATGACATAAGATTTTTTTCTCAGCTTAATTCCAAAATCCATCTATAATCTTTCAAGAAACGTGGCCGTCATTTCTTTAATTTTCAGACACTATCAAGTAAACTAATGCATTACTTCTGTTCATCTTTTTGTTCCTTAGGTGAAGCTTAGTGACTTATCTTTGTCATTCTTTGGTTTTGGGCTTCTATAACTAATGAAAACCCCTTTTCATCAAATAAATCATTTTTATTTCTCAGGTACATTAAGTTTAGGGGGCAAAAACCTTTCAGCAGAAGTAATAATCTTGAGCAAAATGAGCGAGCTTAACAGCATAGTTCTGTAGATTTTGCAAACCTGATTCAAAAGCCACTCAACAACCCATCCCCCTTCCTTCCCACGCTTTGTTGCCAGATCATCTACCTAAAACAAACAAAGCAGCAGCAGCTAAAGCATCATTTAAATGAAAAGTGTAATGTACACAACATAATTCATTAATTATCGAGGTATCCCATACAATATTGGAATCTACTCAAACGCATCTAATATCCCGCAAAGTCATCAACCAAAGCAGCAGATATTGGTAGGGCAGAAAAGATGCGAACTTTGGCAGCACAACTCTTGTCTCATACCTTGTAACAATAAGTCTAAAAACCAACAACATGAACAAACACCGAAACCTCTGTCCAAATTATTATTATTTTTTTTTTTTAATTTTTTAAATTTTTATTTTTTTAAGTAAGAACAGTCACTCAGTTATGATTCTTATCAAATTAATATCCACAACATAATAAAATTATTAAAGTCACTCACAATAGACCGACTCGTACCAAAGTTCACCCGTTGTGACAGTTAACTGATGGGTTGATATTCAGCACTAATCTGGCCACCTTGCTCAGCATAGAAACTTGTACTCTCATGAATTATTCCAACATCAACGCCAGCCTCGGCCTGTTCCACATACTAACTGCCCGTCTAAATTGCTTTTATCACACTTTTGTGGTCCTGGAAATAATACAATGAAGGAGTTTCTTTAACCCATATGCATGCTGCACACAGAACTGCTAATTCAGCTATCCTTAAGACAAATATGTATGCTTCAGTTATTCCTGTAAGGTACCAAAAAATAATCTATGTCGCATAAGCATTCAGTGTGTAAACGAAACTATAATGTTAAAAAAGTTTAAGAATTACAAAATTCAGGTGATACTACTTTTTCAGGACTCTCACATGGTGAACACTATGTTCTCTCTTCTGGTGGGTAATGCTTTGACGAGACAAATCATACACCTTTTTTCCTCTTCTTTTAATTAACACATGGATGTTTCTATCCTAACACTTTTTTTGTACTTTATGGCTTTATGCATCACAAAAACATACGGCTATAACCACAATTTCATTTATAGCCACCATCAGGTTTGTTACCATAACCACCACCTCGACCCATCATCGTATTATAAGCTTTCATTGTTATTAAAAAAAAAAACTGGATAGATAGTGTTGGTGGCTCAACCCAGCCCATTATGACCCATACTTGAAATTGACCCATTTCTAGCTATAACTAAGATTACCAGTTACCCAACCGCCCATCTTGTCAGCACTCACACAAAAGACATTAATAAAAGGGGAGAAACTGACATATGAAAGTACCTGATCCTTACTAAGAAGAGCATCCCAGTCATTCTACTCTTAGTGATCTAACAGTTTCTTGGTTTCATTTTAACAAAGAGCTATTCGATAGTTTAAATCCCCTAACCAAATCACGCGACTGAAAAATCATCATCGGATGATACTACAGTCAGATATTGATATAATTAGTCCATACATATAGTTAAAACAACGAATAAAATCATGGTGCTTACTCATGGTCTAGAATTTTGTCTGGCACGTTAGCTTTTGGAATTTCACAGATCTTTGGAATCTGTGTGCTTTGAAGTATCACTATAGCATCTAAATTCCTTTGCAGCTCGACCCTTTCTTTTTCTCCTGAAGGCAAGTGACTGCAGACAACGCATAAGCTTGTTTGCCTAATGGTCATGCTTACGGAGATACAACCCTGTAAACAATCGCATTAACAACTTGTTGAGTCAAAAAGTAACAAAGAGGCATCCCACATGCCAACCCTTATGTGAGTGTCTGTTTGGTACTTCATTGTATTGTGGTTTTTTTTCAATGTTCAACTCTCGCATTGTCTCAATTTTTGTCCCATGCAACATAAAACTTTTGAACACAATTTTGTCCAAATATCACCTACAAAAACAATATTAATTTATGAATATACATAGATGATAATAATTCAAATTCTTATCCTTGAAATAGAACTCATTGGGAAGCTTGAGTAAATGAGCAAGCAAATCAAGAACAATCATTTCGAGTTTTGTAGCAGTTGGGAGACGTTATATAACTAAACCCCAACATGTTAATTTCACCGCTCAGCATTTCTCCAAGAAAGCCTGAAACACTGCTATTGGATGGAAAATATGCAAAATAGTCCGGTCTTTGCCAATGAGTAACCCATGGCAATATATTTGTTTCAACATCTGCGATCACAAATGATAAGGAAGGCATCTCATTATTTTATAGGAGTGGAAAATAATTGGTGCGTGGTCAGGTTAGGGATTACAAAATCTATATTGTTGCAATAATACCCATATATCTATGAAGAAAATGAATTGGAGGTCTGCATTATAAAAAACAGTTTTCTACAAAAGAAGGTGTAAAGTCTATTATATATAACAACTAGCCTATAAACCCGAGATAAATCACGGGTGGCTTATAAAAATGTACAAAATAAAGCTTTAACTTGTGATCGAAATATCAACATGAAAAAAAAATATTATATTTTTAATGCTTAATTCAAAAGTTTATGACGTAGCAACAACACATGAATAGGAAAAATAATTAACAAAATCTAAAAGCTCAATCCATTCATAGATAACTGAACAACATAGACACAAAATGTAGTAGTAGTACACCATTGACAACCCTTTTTATTCAAGACAAATAAATACGTAGCATTACAACATTACACCAATAATCTACAAATGACTTTTTGCTCAATAGTTACATTTGATCAACTATTATGATGATGGATGAGCATGTATAGCTTATAGACCCGTCAAATTGACGGGATTTTCAAAGAAATTATTCATTAGGTAGTTGCATGCTCGAATTAAGTAAGAAACAACAACGAACATAAAAAGGTTTCGTCTTTCGTGAAGAGAATGATAAGTTTAATATTTGGATGAGGCGATAAAAAAAATAATTTATAATTTTTAAAATACAGAACGTGCATGTATTGTCTTGTATCGTTTGGTTCAACATATAGATAGTCTTGAACACAAAAAGTATGTGGTCAGCATAGGACATTTGAGTAGCCCATGCTCATTCCTTAAACACCTAATAGTTTGAGAAAAACAAAAGTAATCAAAAAAATGAAGTTAGCAGTCATATGTAAATTTAAGAAATCGTATGAAATGTTTTAGTTATGTTGATGTACATACATGTCCATGTTTGATCAAAGGCCTCGAAGTAATTCTTTGTAGAAAACGTCCGCAACAATACCTTTGTTGATTCCCTACCAAAAAGAGCAAAAAAACATGTAGTCAGAGTTTTCTCAAATCAATCGAAAATAATAAAAGATGTCAAAAAATCAAGTGATTTTGCATCTAATATATAGAAAGGTTGACTCTGAAGTCAAACTGCTTTATTGTTGGTTTCATGTAGAAAACATCAGCTATTGCTGTTTCAAATATTGAAGGTCCAACTTAACCAAAGCTTTAGACACTTTTAAATAGAACCTTGGCCTGTTTCCTTTTTTTGCATTATTTTAATTTTTACCTGTTGGATAAAAAAAAAGCCTGAACGACCAGTTCATATGCAATGCGTCAAAATCGCCAATTTTATCAGTTTTACCAAAACTATATCTTCTATTTCCATTTACAGAATGTAACCAAAGGCCTGAGCATGCTAATATATACTATTGTTCAGACTAACAATAGGCAAAAAAGAAGGCAAATACTAACTTGTGGTTTGACCTCCACGATGTTTTGCCCACTCTTGACAGTAACAGTTTCATTAGCAAGAACACTTTCCAGATGATCCAAAAGCTCCTTAGCTTGACACGAACCAAAGTCTGGATCAGCATATTGATAGTTCCAGACAAGTCCACTCTCTTTAGTCTCACTGGTTGACCCGTCTGTTTTCTCAGTATACAACTTCATCACAGGCTCTGCAATCTGTTTCCAATAAAAATCCGGCACTGCAATACAAGTTTCCCATTCTGCATCCTTATTTTCCCTACCCACACACACACACACAAAAATCAAAATCTGTGGAAACAAAAACCATATCTTAACTAACATGGTTAATTTAAATATGGTGTAAAACGGGTCAAAACAGGTAATCCGAAAATAGACTTTTGGGCGCCTTTTACACTGTACCATTACCTTTTACAGTAACTTATTTTTCTACCCATTTGAACCAATGAAAGATAAAACATAGCACGAAGTCGACCCATTAAGATAAAGAAAGATTTGTACCTGAGGAAGTAACCATGTTCAGCAGCAACACCCAATTTGTCACATGACGAAAACCACTCGGTCAACGTAACTCGATCCTTTCCACTAACGATAAAAACCACATTTTTAGGGTCCCGACACAAACTATTCACAATTCCTATAACTTCTGAACTTGGACTCATACTAATTGAGTTCTGAGCAGCCATAGTACCATCATAATCCAACAAAATAGCCCCTTTTTTAGTCCGTTTATAAGCAGAAACAATATGTTCAACTGAAACCTTCCTAAAATTCGGATCCAAAGCAACAACCCGGAAGCCTAACCCAAACCCAATCCCCCAACACCTTCTCCTCACATGATCCCTGCACGATCTTTCAAGATCTTGCCAAAAGCTACGAGCCCAATAAGCAACGTCGTAAGTACTAACATACCTATAATGTTTTTCATGCCTCATTTGTTTTTCAGCTTCAGCAACAACCAATGCTGAGTCCATTGCTTCAGCAACTGCATCAATATTCCATGGATTGACCCGGATGGCCCCACTTAGAGACGGGGAGCACCCGATGAATTACGACACAACTAACATACTCTTTTTTGGAGATGATGGATTCAACGCTAAAGTCTCATCAAGTTTAGCATTCCCTTTTCGACATATAATGTACTCATAAGGTATCAAATTCACCCCCGTCCCGGATAGCTGTCACAAGACAACACTCTGAAATCACATAATAAGCAATTCTTTCATAAAACTGAAGCGGGTTATCGATCAAGATCACGGGTACGTAACCTTCCCGACCGAATTTCCGGTTGATTCTTTCTCGAGTGGTATGAGTCTCTGACTGGACCTCCAGAACATCCCTCCCTCGACCCCGAGCCGGGTTTGCAATTTGAACCAAAACCACTTTACCCCTCTTTTCCGGATTTACATATCAACGTATTCAAACATAAGACCTTGCCAAACATCTGATTAAAATGGATTTTATATATAAGTCGATAATCAATTTGAACTGCCATATTTACCCGAATCAGTTTTAAGTGCCATATTATTGATAAAACTAAGAGGGTGGTAGAGAATGGTTACCTAAGTGCCATATTCACCCAATGAGAACAATTGCTTGATGAACCGAACGCCATTATCTATCATCACCAAAGTGCAACAATCATTTAATCATCAAATTAACATAAAAATATGTAAAGAGGCCAACTTTTTAGACAGTAGAGTTCATGTCATGGTTGGAGGCGCTAAATGAGACTTACTGGAGTCATAGAAGGGCAGAATGGTAGTAGCAAGATCTTCGTTTAACGATACAGGAAGTGGTGGCCCTGGCATATATCTTATGCTGCACAATGACAAACGAACACCTCAAGAATCAAGATGAATTGTTAAAACATACAAAGTTGAAGTTATGGAGATAGTAATTAGGTTATGTCATACCTTCCTCACTTCCTGCACGAGTTCAGCTGCACTCTTGTCAAGTATCGGGTGTGCTTGTCTGTCGAACAAAGTGAGTGAAACTGATACAGTTGAAGTCCATCACTCGCAATGGAATTTTGTACCTTTCATAAAATGTTAAACGGATAAGTAAGTGAGGTTACTATATGCGTAATTTAAATATAGTTTACTATTTTTCCAGTACTTTCACAACTACTCAAGAGCAAATTGCACCAATAAGATACATACCAAACGGGCTCATTTTGAGCTAATTGCGACAACATACATACCAAACTGCACCAATAAGATAAGTAGGTGGGGGTGGATCTATCACACGTTATAAGTATCATCTCATTCCAATATTTAAACAAATTTTGACTGCTGAACTTAAACGGGCTCATTTTTGAACCAAAAAATTAATGTAAATTTCACGACTTCACCTTAGACTTTTTAGCAATTGATACTACCAAAGTTAACACAGAACATGATATTGCAGCAGGATATACTAAACTAACAGCAAGTCCATCACATTAAGTCATTAAGGGGGTGTTTGGATCAGCATTTGATACTACCAAAGTAAACACAGAACATGATATGCAGCAGGATATACTAAACTAACAGCAAGTCCAAACTCCTACACGACTACCCATTACATTCCCCTATTGCAGCAGTATCATACAACCGCCCATTATTTTCAAGACCTTATAGCAGATAACATTTTCATTATAGCCAAGCATATTAGACCCCAATGACAAATTTAGGTGTATAAAACCCTAAATCAATCAATTCGATTGTTACCCCAAAATACCCACAAAAAACATAAATTATGGCCATGGTGTAGAAAAACCCTAAATAACAGATTATTTTGCCAACAAAGAGAAAACATATATTTCGATTGTTATCTTCAATTCCACTTTCCGAAAACAAAAACCTGTAACCTACCCCTCATTCAATCAGTTATTGTTACCCACCAAAAAACCTCAATCAAATCGATGGTGAATCAAATAATAAATGAATTCTAAAAAACTGATACTAAATTAGCTTGATTTTCGGTATTCATTGACGTGTGACAACTAAAAAAATATATAGATTTTAAATCATACCTTTTAGAGTCATTGCAAAGATTTCGGTAGCCATTGAAGGAGATTTTGGGGAAGTTTCAATTTCATGATCTTCGTGCCTTAATTTTCGGTTGCAATTGATTTGTTAATCAAAGTATTGATGGCAGTGGGTTACGGGTTTTTGCTTGGGAAAGTGGATGTGTGGCTGTAGAATAAAAAGGTGAAGTCAAATTGAAGATAAAAAAGTTTCTTTTATTATATATATAGATATATAGGTGTAAAGTCTATTACTTCTGAGTTTTCTACAATTGGCAAGTATAAATCATTTGATTATTAGTTTTTAATTATTCTGATATTCAATGCTATCTAACATCCGAAGCTTGACAATATCTGATTGAAAAAATACCAACTTCTTAGGGTGTCCAGTACATGCTTCTTTTCCATAAATGCATGTATGTCATGCGTGTGCCTTGAATTATGGATGAAAAAGTAGGTTTTTAGTTTCTCACCAAATAGAGGAAGAAGGGAAGTGGAATCAAATTGTTATTTTAAGAACATTCTTATTAACCATTTCAAACTAACCACGCTATTTTACTGTAAGTGCATATAAAATTTTACTGGAAGGCTTTTCTCTACCTTAAGTGACTGTTATATAAAAGTGAGCCAGAAAAGCTTCTAAATATTATTGGATAGCTCATTTAGCAATTGTGCTTGGGTTAGTTTTGGTAGTTCAGGTAGCCTTCTATAATTGTTTTTACTGTCAGTAGCAGTGTAGCATAGCTCAGACTCTTTCATGTTCATGTAACCAATATATTTTCAAGAACTTTACCTGATATCATGGTGCACCAGTTCTCCCGCCCCCACATGTGATGCTCTTCCAGTTGGTATGGCCCGCATTGATCGAATCCTCATCTGTGAAGCCGTAGGTGACTGTGTATCTGTTGTAGCTAATGGCCCACATGGTGTTTCGGATATGCCTGCGACGGCAATAATGTTAGTGTGGTTTCATAAGTCTTCTAAACTCAAATGACAAACAGTTATAGCATTTTATTTTCACAGATATTCTACAATTTTCAAATGCAAACGTTTAATCATGGTGATTCGAAAACAACCTAAAGGAAAAAAAGGCCTAAAACTGCAGATGGAACTGTTTAAGGACCAAGCAATAGGTTGCTGGACATTCCCAAATAAAGTGACCATGTTAATTATAAACCAAAGTGCTAAAAGTTCCACCCTCTTTACGGAAATAGAAAAGAGCAAAGTTGATGACACTAACGTCTGCGTGTTGCTAATGCTATGGCTGGTGACTCTGCATCTGTTGTCGAAGGCTGGGCGTGTGGATCAGGAATACCTAGAATGATTGGAGCAAAAAATAATTAAGAAGGTGTGAACAAAGGTCCGACACAAAGTGTAAGTTGCACCTTAGCCTTCCACATTGATCAATCCCACACATTTTCTCTTCGTATCATGGGTCAACAAAAGACCATTAGAAAGTCGTTGTGCCAGTTGCTGTAACCCGTTAGTTACGGTGACCATGTCATTACACATATGAATGTGCTAAAAGTACTGGAAGCTGGTAATGGATGAACATATCATACTTGAATCTAAACCCACGTGGGCTTGTGGACAGTTGCCAGAGGTGTGAGTAGAAGTAGCCATATTCGTCACTGTAATTAGAATGAAAACGATATAAGCACGGACAGACTGTTGACGAAGATGTATACTAATATGGATAACTGAAGTATGCTACCTTGTGGCTGTTTTCTTTGTTGTATGTACTAATGTACCCATGTTAATTATCATTATATGTATATGGTTTCAATTCAGCTACAATAAACAAAACAAAATGAACAACATTATGTTAGTAAACGCTAACTGGGCTATAAATTGGAATGAATAGCTGGAAATGATAAGTTAAAAGAAAGAACTGAACATTTAGTAAGTTTATACTAAGGGGCTGTTTCTAGTAAGGCTGTTTGTATGAGTAATTTGGGGTCAATAAAGTATGCATAAGTATATTTATACTGAGAGGTTGTTTGTATGAGTATTTCCCAGAAACGTCTTGGCTTTTGCGCCATCGAGTTCTCCATTCATGATTTATGTCAGTAAAGTAGACAAATGGTATTTTGATATCATGAAAATCACAGGTAATCACAAAGTACAATATGTGTCTGTGATCGAATCCAATTATCAGCTAAACATGACCAGAAGAAACAAAAAGCTGACAGAACTAAAGCACATGAAATGCCTAATACACAGGCTAATGTTTAAACACATGCTCATGTTACCTGATGTGTGCAACTATGTAACGGGATTAGTGAAAAATAATTATTTTTTTTGTTCGAAGTTAGAAAGGCAAGATGTAAAAATTACAGAACAATCATGATTAGTCAATCAAGCAACAAAAAACATAGGTATGCACGCATTTACTTAACAAAGAGCGTTATCTGTAAAACGTTACCATTGTCATAATGTTCTTTATCTCTCAGCCATGCATGACCACTGCTACTCAAAACCCGTTCCTAAACCTAAACAATATTGCAAATATATTCTCAAAGAGATCATGTAGCTCACCAACATTTGTACCCAACCGATGGCGAATTTGCCTGTATGAGTGTCAATCTCCAGCCCTATAGAAATGCAACTCTGATTGCGTAGTCACACGTGTTAGAGTTTAATGTTTAACTTTTAATATACGTATGTCCGGTTTCGAACCCGAGACTCGGGATTGCACACGATGCGTGAGAGTTTCAATAGTATGAATAAATTAAATATATTTATGTATTTTATTTATTCATTTCACAAACAAGCACTTAACGACAGTTAGTACTTAACGGTGTTAGAGATAACGACCGTTAAAGGACTAAAAGTGAAAAGAAGGATCTAGAACCACAAGGGTGGGTTGGATCGGCTGGAAACAGCCATTGGGTTGGGTTGGACGATTTTAGGTAGAGTAGGGAACAAGTTTTGAGGTTTAGGGTTAGCCTATAAATACAATTCATTGTGTTTAGGTTTTCCTCTAATCTTGAATCCCCTACAAGCCTAATTTCTCTTCTCTTCCCTCTCCTAAGCTTAGAACCGATCACCTCTTTTTAAATCCACTAGGATTTGTGATCCAAGTAAAGCTTTGAAAGTGTTTGGCTTGTTTGTGGTTCTTGAACCTAGCTTTTCCTACTGAAACGCTATCATCACGTGTGTACAAGAACGAGTGACTAGTTTATTTTAACTAGTGTTTTTCCTTGTGTTTGGATCGACATACCCTATATTTATTTAGGGTTCATACTTGTTCTTGGTGATTGCAAAAGGTACGTGTCTATTTAGTTTTAATTAATTACATGTTCTTGTAGATCTTCCGCTGCGTGCTTTGTGATGTTTTTATATGTTTATAGTTTTATGATTCATATAATCCAACAGTGGCATCATGAGCCTCGTTTAGAACTATGTAATTAATTACTAAAACCTAAAAATTGGATCTTGATTAGATACATGCATTCTAATGTTCTAGGGTTTTAATTTGAAACCCTAATTTTCTAAATAAGTGGATCGATCCACATTTTTTTTTTTTTTAGGGTTTATGTTAGTTTTTATTAAAAACTTGTTAGAAACCCTAGATTATGCATGGAAATTTTTTAGGGATTAATTGTGTATACCGTATGTGATGACACAAATTAATTAGATACGTACAAGGAATTAACATATTAATATGGATTTCATGATTATGTGTTAATATGGTATCCATGACAAAATCTTGCATATTTTGTCATGGTTTGATATATGGTTCGATTATATGTATGTATTTGCTACATGTTTTGTTTAATAAATCTTAAATTGGGGAAGACCTCAATATATTAATTAATAAATTATGTGCAATGTGGTATTAAATTAACTAAAACTTACGCGGCCAAGTTATTTGGTGTCTGTGGTCCATTGGGTACAATGAGCTCGAAAACCAATGGGAGTTTTGTTAGTTTAATACATATTTAATTACACATAGAATTAATAATAGGATTTATTGGAAAAAGGTTTGCATGTGGCTATATGATATTGTTATGATCATATATTTGTTATTATGTGTTTATTTTTTTGTAATTACTTGATCTTTTGTGTTTATATATTATGATGGATTGCAACACAAAAAGAGGGTAATTTTCATAATAAAAAATAAACAAGACTAATAACTATGAAACCTTTGTAGTAATTTTATTTTTTGCAAAGTCTTATGTGCCGACAGTGGTTCGCTTCGCACGGTAATTTGCTCCCAGGCGAGACTAGCAATTAATAAATTATTACATAAAATTGTTTTAGCAAGAAAATCATATTTTTTAGTTGATTGATTGCAACTGTACAAAAGTGGTCGAAGCGGCGGACCTATTATTGACAAACTATAAAGTGGGTTTAAGGTTGGTTCACATTAAATTGTGACCTTAAAGGGGCACGGTTTTAACCAGCTTCGGCGGCTGTCGTCCCTCCGCTCGCCTGTGCATCAATAATAGACTTACCAAGTACACCATGATAAAGTACGAAGCATCTTAAGGCAATGTTGTAATTTGCTCAACGCCTCAATTAAAAATTTGATGATTTGAGCTACGAATTGGTAAACGGTTTTGTTTTGAAAATATATATATGATACAAAGATGAATGCATGACATCTTTGTACATATTTTTGATTTTACACATCAAAAATTTATTACCCTAAAATTTAAGTAATATGCCGACCAATTAACAAGGAAACACCTAATATGACATTCTATCATTACTAGCAGCCTCAGCTGATGTAATGATTCAAAGAATGAAGTCAATAGGGGTAAATTGAGCACTTCCATTACTAGCAGCCTCAGCTGATGTGATGGAATGGCGTCAATTTACACGTTTCTAAATTGGTTAACTTAATTGAGCACTTTCATTACTAGCAGCCTCAGCTGATGCAATGAAACGGCGTCAAGGCATAAAGATTTGGGGATGAAACATGCTTACATTTTGCAACTGATGTTGGCAATATAATGTAAGTCCCAAGATTTCTAGGAATTGCAATTTGACATTGGCAATTGGGTGATCCCGTACCTTGTTGAGTACTTTCATTGCTAGCAGCCTCAGCTGATGTAATGAAACGACGTCAATTAGGATCCTAGTTTTCAGTGAAAATTAAATGGTTTTTTTAACCAATGGGTGTTTAATTTTCATGAAATGTTTTATTATCGAAAGTACTAACTTTTGAACTTTTTTCTGTAGAAATGGCCCAACCCGGAAACTCGTCAAACCTAACTTCCTGTTTCAAGATGATGCTTGAAAAGGAAAAACTGACTGGGACTAAGAATTTTAACGCTTGGTATCGAAATCTAAGGCTTGTTCTTAGAATTGCCAAACGTTCAGAATGTCTTACTGTGGACCTTCCTGAAGCTCCTCCTGCAAACTCGCCTAATGAAATACTTCGGGAGTTCAATGAAGCCTATGACAAGCACAATGATGCGGCTTGTCTCATGCTATCGGGGATGGATGATCAACTGGTAAAACAGTTTGAGAAATATGGCCCGAAAAACATGATTGATGAACTGACACGTATGTTTCAGAAATCTCCTATGGCTGAATTGTATGATGTACTTGACAACTTGGGCAAGTGCAAGCAGGATGTGACCACACCCGTAAGTGATCATGCACTTAAAGTGAAAGGTTATCTTGACCAACTAGATGCACTTAATTGCGGGTTTGTGGAAGACGTTAAAGTTGGCCTCATCAACAAATCCCTCAATGAGGAATTATATGGTGAATTTGTGCGCAACTTTAACATGCATTGCAAGGGGAAGACATTTTCTGAATTGCATGCACTGCTTATTGAGCATGAGAAGGCACTCACAAAGAAAGCTCCTACACCTGCTGTTATGGCAATAAGAGGTGGTAGAGTAGCTAAGCCCGGTAAACCGAAACATGTGAACAAGAAAGGAAAGGGCAACGCTGACAAGGGCAAGCAGATTGTGACCTATCAGCAAAAGCCGAAGAAGCAGAATCCTCCTCCCAAGAAGGATTATCCCAAAAAGGATGCGGCTGCTTGTCACCACTGCCATACTCCTGGACACTGGAAGCGTGACTGTCCATTGTTGCTAGAGGAGTGTCGCAAAAATAAGAATGCCAAGGCTGGGCAAGGCGCCAGCACTTCAGGTATTTTTATGGTTGAATTATTTTCTTTTCCTCGTAAGCATAATGCCTGGATATATGATACAGGATGTGGTACTCACATTTGTAATACATCGCAGGGGCTTAGAGGAGCGAAGAAGCTGAACTATGGGGAATGCTACTTGTACGTGGGAAATGGAATACATGCAGCAGTAGAAGCCATAGGGACTTTTGAGCTAGTTTTACCTTCTGGTTTAATATTAGTTTTGAACAATTGTCATTACGCACCTTCCATTGTTAGGGGTGTCGTATCAGTTTATTTGTTATTGGATTTGGGTTTTAAGCATACGTTTAATGATAATGGAATTTCTGTTTCTCTAAATTCTGTTTTTTACTTTAATGCTATTTCATTAAATGGTGTGTTTGAAATTGACATGGAAAACCATGTATCCAATAGAGATAATTCAATGTATAGCATCGGGAATAAGAGAGCCAAGTCTAACTTGGATTCGTCTTATTTATGGCATTGTCGTCTTGCCCACATAGGCAAGAAACGCATGGAAAAGCTGCTAAGTGATGGGCTTTTACCTAATATCAATGATGATTCAGTTGATAAATGTGAATCTTGCATATCTGGGAAGATGACGAAGAAACCTTTCCATAGCAATATGGAGAAGGCTTCGGATCTACTTGGATTGATACACACGGATGTGTGTGGTCCACTTAGACACGTGTCAAAACGCGGTGCTACCTACTTCCTAACCTTTACGGATGACTATAGTCGTTATGGCTGTGTTTATTTACTTAAACACAAACATGAAGTCTTTGAGACATTCAAGGTTTTCAAAAATGAAGTAGAATTACAACTCGGAAAGAAGATTAAGGCCTTTCGATCCGATCGTGGTGGTGAGTATTTGAGCCAAGAGTTCAAAGATTATCTAGCTGAGTGTGGCATTGTCCAACAACTCACTTCTCCTTATACTCCACAACAAAATGGTGTATCTGAAAGGAGAAATCGTACCTTGCTTGACATGGTACGATCTATGTTTAATCTTACAACTCTTCCCTTATCCTTTTGGGACTATGCTCTTGAAAGTGCTGTTCGCATACTAAATATGGTTCCAACTAAGAAGGTTGATAAGACTCCATATGAATTATGGACTGGAAAAGCTCCCAACTTGTCTTACTTAAAGATCTGGGGTTGTGAGGCGTTTGTTAAACGTGACTCACCTGACAAGCTCCAACAAAGATCTGTTAAGTGCATCTTCGTAGGATACCCTAAGGAAACAAGGGGTTACTACTTTTACTTCCCACCAGAAAATAAAGTCATTGTGGCTAGATATGGTGAATTCCTTGAGGAGAATTTCTTGACTCAAGAATTCAGTGGGAGAGTATATGATCTTGAAAATGATCAAGAAGATGTGTCACCTTCTGAGAACACTAACACACTTCCTGTGGAACCTGAAAGCTTAGGTCCTCCACCTGAAGTAGAAGTGGTACCCGTCCGTAGGTCTTCAAGATCTACAAAGGCTCCTGAACGTCTATGTTTAAACATAGATGATGAGGAAACTATGCTATTGGATCACATTGATGAGCCAACTAGTTATAAGGCTGCCATTAATAGTCCTGAAAAGGATAAATGGCAGGTAGCCATGGATGGGGAAATGCAATCCATGAAAGACAATAAAGTCTGGATTGAAGTAGACCTTCCACCCAATGCTAAGGTAGTTGGGTGTAAATGACTCTTCAAGAAAAAGACTGACATGGATGGCAACGTACACACCTACAAAGCTCGTTTGGTGGCGAAAGGCTTTACCCAAACATATGGTGTTGACTATGAGGAGACCTTTTCTCCTGTGGCCGACATTAGAGCTATTAGGATTCTTATAGCCATAGCTGCCTACTATGACTATGAGATTTGGCAAATGGATGTCAAAACCGCCTTTCTAAATGGTCGCCTAGATGAAGATATCTATATGGCGCAACCTGAGGGGTTTGTGAATCCGCAATTTCCTGAGCGTGTATGCAAACTTCAAAGATCCATTTATGGATTGAAGCAAGCATCCAGGCAATGGAATAAGAAATTTGATGAGGAAATCAAGAAGTTTGGATTTACTCAAAATTTCGATGAGCCATGTGTATACCACAAGTTAGTGGGAGTAACACTACTTTTCTTGTCCTATATGTCGATGACATATTAATCATGGGAAATGATATACCAAACCTTAATGAAGTTAAGGATTATCTTGGTAATTGCTTTGCCATGAAGGATTTAGGAGAAGCAGCGTATATCCTTGGAATCAAGATCTATAGAGACAGATCTAAACGGTTAATCGGATTAAGCCAAAGTGCTTACATGGATAAAATATTGAAGAGATTCAATATGCAAAATTCCAAGAAGGGATATTTGCCCATGCAAGTGGAACACGGCTTATGCAGCGAAATGTGTGCTTCTACACCTGAAGAGGTGGCATACATGAAGAAAGTTCCGTATGCTTCGGCAGTAGGATCTATCATGTATGCAGTTAGATGCACAAGGCCTGATGTGGCATTCGCTCAAAATTTCACGAGTCGATATCAGCAAAATCCAGGGAAAGATCACTGGCATGCTGTTAAAAACATTCTTAAGTATTTAAGGAATACCAAAGATATGTTTTTAGTTTTCGGGGGAAATCCAGACGCAGAACTGAATGTTACAGGTTTCTGCGATGCGTCCTTTCAGACTGATAAAGATGATACGAAGTCTCAGACGGGTTACGTTTTTGTCATAAATGGAGGAGCTGTGGACTGGAAGAGTAAGAAGCAGAGTACAACGGCCATGTCTGCTACAGAATCTGAGTACATTGCTGCATCGGAAGCAGCACAAGAAGCTGTTTGGATAAGGAAATTCGTTAAGGATCTTGGAGTGATGCCTTCAATAGAATTACCTATAAATGTGTATTGCGACAACTCTGCTGCAATCACATTCGCCAATGAACCTGGAGTTATGAAAGGCGCCAGACACTTTAAAAGAAAGTATCACTATGTTCGAGAACAAGTCGATGATGGTGAAATAAAAGTACTCAAAGTTCACACAGATGACAATCTGGCTGATCCTTTCACGAAGGCATTACCTAAGGAGACTGTTGGGTCATGTAAAACCCAAGAATGCTTCGAACATGATTTGGACACAAATTAACTAAGTGTTAACTTAAACCGAGAACAATTCAAGTCACTGAGAGAACAGCCTCTCAGTGAGTCATCTTCAGGATGCTTAAGGCGAATTCAAGAAGAAGGATTCACTACTCAGGAAGGCGGTACTCCCTGAGTAGGACTTAAGCCAAAGAAGAAGATGATGGTTTCAGTGAGTATTGGATAAGAGCTCACTGAACCCCAGTCTCCTCAACCAACAAAGTGATTGAATGACTGAGGAACCAACGCCTGAGAAAAAGGCGGGAACAATAGGGAAAAGATCTGAGAAGATAAGAGTGTAAACCCAACACTCTTCTCTTGTCAGACTCTACCTTCCCTATTGCGGCTAAAAGTCATGGAGTGTCAGCCAACAACTCCCAAAGACTTATTTAGCCCTTTCCTATTGGTTCTTGGAAATGACAATTACTATTTGTAATTGTCAGACACGCAACCTCAACAACTTGTATTATATTTAATCACTTATACTTAGAATACTTGTGTATAAATAGATCAACTGTGAGAGAAGTTAATGTGTGCTTTGTATAATTAAAGTCTTGAACTTTTACAAAGAAACTTCTCTCCTACAAAGAGTATACAACTCACTGAGATAGCTCAGTGGGTATATTGTTACCACTCAAGCAAAGCTTGAGTTTCGATAGGAGACACCCCATACCCTTGTCTATTCAATCCCAAGTGTTTGTTCCGCAAAACACTTGGGTATAGATTCTTGGAATTATTTCTAATAAGAATTTAAACGTTGAAAAATATTGTTGTTTTTACATTCACGTTTTATAACTGTTAGAATAATCCTTAAACATTGTATTAGTCATTAACACTAATAGATTAACTTTCTAGTTAATTCTAATCGTGTAAAGGGACCAACAAGTGGTATCAGAGCCTCTGGTTTATAAAATCTTTTAAAGTAACCAAGAGTGCTCTAGGTTTTTAAAACCAAGATCCTACTATGGCTGATATCAATGTACCCCAGCTAGTCGACAAAAAAGGGTGGCAGCTACTCAGCTGTTGCACCCAGACTTGAAGCTGGGAAATTTAGCAAATGGAAGAAGCGTATGATTTGCTATCTTACTGGTATGGAACCCTACTACATCACCTGTATCAGGGATGGCCCATTTGTCCCAAAGACTGCCGCAGGGCTTAACAAGCCTGAGGCTCAATGGACCATTGATGAGAGGAGGGTGGTCAATCAAGACCAACGCCTGAAAAGCATCCTTATATCATGTCTTCCTGACGATATAATGGAATCAGTCATCAACTGTCTTACAGCCAAGCAAACTTGGGATGACTTGGTAAACAGCTTTGAGGGTCCCTCAGATACCAAGGAAAATAGGGTCATGGACCTTAAACTTGAGTATAATACTTTCAGGTCAAAAGACTCTGAAAGTCTCTCACAGACCTACACCAGATACAAGACTTTGATAAATGAATTATCAAATGATGGTGTTGTACTGACCAAACATGAGACAAATGTTGGCTTTGTCAACAGTCTCCCTGAGAAGTGGCTCAACTTCTCACAAGGCCTGAGGAATGCTAACCACATTCAGAACCTTGAGCTCCCTGAAATTTATGGGAAGTTTGTCTATGAAGACAACTTGATCTCAAGGAGATATCCTGACTCAAAAGCTTTTGAGTCCAAAAAGGCCTTAACCTCCACACCCATATCAACTGCTTTCTATTCTAATGGTGTTGTGCAGGATACTCAAGAGGATTCTGAAGAAGAAATTGATGAAAGAACTGATGAGGAATACCTGAATGATCTAAACTTGGAATTCCAAGAAAGGGCACTCCTTGCTAGTTCAAAACGTTTCATCAAAAGGAATCAGTCCAACTTTACAAAATCAAAAGCAAATGAGACCACTGAATGTTTTAAATGTGGTAAAAAGGGTCATTTTGCTAGGGACTGTTATTCTAAAAATATCTCAGAACCCTCTTACAAATTTTCAGGAATTAACAAGTTTCAACCTAAAATGTTTCAGTCCACCCAACAATTCCAAAACAAGGGTCAAAAGGATTTTGAAACAAAATATAGGAATATAAAAGCTAAACTTGCACTTCTTGAAACTAACCCCATATTGTCTCAGGCTCCTCAAACATCTAAACCTATTCAGACAAAGAACAAGGTTTTATTAGCTGAAGCATATGATTGGGATGATGAAGAGGTTTCCTCAGATGAGGAAATAAGAGTTAGTGCACTGATGGCACTTTCAGAAGAGGATCAGGTGGCTGTGGGAAAAAGTCATGCTAGAAATGGAGAGTGGGTCAACATCACCATGAAGAAGGTAACTACTTTACTTTCTATGGATAATGATTCTGATTGGCAATCTTACATGAATTATATTTGTGTTGATCTAAAGTTTGTTGAAGAACAAAGGCTTAACTTGCTTTCAAAATATAACAATATTGTGTCTGAATTAAACAAATGTAGAGATGAATTGCTTGTACTTAAGCAAGCCAAACTAGAAACAATAACTCTACAGATTCAGAACACTGAGATTTTGAAACAAAACCAAGTCCTTCAAACTGAACTCAACAAAGAAAAAGCCATTATTCAAAGCTGGACCAGGAAGAACCCCAAGGTTTTTGACACTGTGGGATTAATCTCTCAGAAAACCATTGGTATTAACCCTCTTATGGTTGATCCAACTGTGTGTCAAAATGAAATGAACTTTGTTCCAGCTGGCATATCTTTTGAGCAAGAATTACTTCCCAAGTCAAATGACTGGATTGTCAGGGACAACCCAGTCAGTAAGTTACCAAACTTTGAGACTGGAAAGATCTTGCTTCCTGAAAGTCAGGCCTTGAAAAATATGCTAGGACTCACTGATAAACTCAGTAAGCTTGAACTCACTGAACCACTCACTGAGTCCTTGGATGAGTCTGAATCAGAATCATATCCTCCACTTCCTCCACTGAATACCCTTCAGGGTGCTACACCTAACCTAGGCCTCCCACCTATGGTCTTCTCACCACACTCTCCTAAGGAGAGATCAGGAAGGGGAACAACCATCCTGAAGAGAGCAAACCTTGATGTCTCAGTAAATACTGATGACTCATCAACTTCAGTCCCTTCTGAAGAAACAACCCAAAGCCCTGACTCAAAAATTGATCAGTTGGCTGAAATGGTCAGGAAGCTAGGAGAGAAGATTGAATCTTCTGAGAAATCTTCTCAATCCAAGAAGGAACAAAAACCAACTTCCTCAAAGACCAAACCCAAATCCACCAAACCCCTGAAAAGATGTGAGCTATGCAACTATACAAATCACCTCACTGATGATTGCTATAGAGTCCTTTATTGCATGATTTGCAAAAAGGAAGATCACAGGACCTCTGATCATAAACAATGCTCAGTCATGTCAAACTTTTCAGGACTCAAGGCTCAGTGCCTGAACTACCCTTCTGATTCTAAGCAGAAACAGAAGCAAAAGGCCAAGCCTTTTCCTCCCTGCCCTTTGTGTGGATTTAATGACCACCATCCTGACGATTGTCAATATGACAAACATGGTGAATCTAGTGGAAGCTCCACTCAGAAATCCTCAGGAAAAGACAAGGTCATTCAGTCAAAAAGAGGAATAAAGCAATCCTCTCAGACTACTGAGGCTACCCCTACTACCATATGCAAAACATGTGGTAGCTCAGTCCACTCAACCACTGACCATGAATCAATTAATACTTTCATAAGGACCTACAATACCAAACCCTCCATGAAATGGAGTCCTAGAAAGAACTGACCTAGTTTACTATTTGTGCAGAAACATGCTAGGGATCCTGTTTGGCATCTAGATAGTGGATGTTCAAGGAGCATGACTGGTGTTAAGGAGTGTCTGCACAAATATGTAGAAGAACCAGGACCCAAAGTGATATTTGCTGACTATTCATCATGTCTCACTGAAGGTTATGGTTCAGTCAACTGCAATGGTATTGTCTTTACTAGGATAGCATATGTAAATGGTCTTAAGTATAATCTGATCAGTGTCAGTCAACTATGTGATGCAAAGTACATAGTTCAGTTTGATGATAAGCAAGGAACCCTCTTTAATGCAAATAAGGAAATTGTCCTCATTGCACCTAGGAGACAAGATGTTTATGTACTAGACATGTCAAGTCTAACTCAGGATGGAACATGTCTCTTTGCTAAGGCCACTGATGCACTCAACTGGCTTTGGCACAAGAGACTAACCCACCTGAACTTCAAGAACATTAACAATCTTGTAAAACAAAACAAGGTCCTTGGCTTACCATCACTTGTGTTTTCTAAGGATAAACCATGCTCAGCTTGTGAAAAAGGAAAACATCACAGAGCATCCTTTAAAACCAAAACCAACTTTTCCATCAGGAACTGCCTACATCTTCTCCATATGGATCTATTTGGACCCGTCAGTCCAAGGTCTGTTAACCATGAGAAGTATACTCTGGTCATAGTGGATGAATACTCAAGATACACCTGGGTATTCTTCCTGATCAAAAAGAGTCAGGCAGCTGAAACAATCATGTCCTTTGTCAGGAACATTGAAAATCAAAATGACATTAAAGTCAAACAAATTAGAACTGACAATGGGACTGAGTTCAAAAATAATGAACTTGAAAGTTTCTGTGATGAGAAAGGTATCTCCCAAAACTTTTCCTCTCCATACACACCTGAACAAAATGGTGTTGCTGAGAGGAAAAACAGAACACTCATTGAAGCTGCCAGGACAATGCTATGTGGATCAGTCCTCTCCAACCATTTTTGGACTGATGCAGTCAAAACTGCCTGTTACACACAAAACAGATCCATAATTGTCAAGAGACATGGGAAAACCCCATATGAGTTATTCAAAGGAAGAATCCCTGACATCAGCTACTTCCATGTCTTTGGGTGTCCTATGTTTATTCATAATCACAAGGATCACCTAGGGAAATTTGATGCAAAAGCTGATGATGGATACTTCCTGGGATACTCACTTGTCTCAAAAGCCTTCAAAGTGTTCAACACAAGGAGACAGCAGACTGAGGAAACATTTCATGTTACCTTTGATGAGAGTACTGATGCAATCAGGTTCTCAACTGCCTCAGTAGAAGAGATAGGAATTGACAATTCTCCAAGATATCCTCCTGATGAATATCTGTCTGAGAACAATCCTTCTACTCAGTATCAAGATGATGCTAACCTCTCCTACTACATTATCCCTCACAACCTACCAAACCCAACCATCACTGAGTTTGTTGAAGCACATACAAGTACTGATGATATCCTTCAGTCTGAACAAAATACTCAGGACCCAAACAATCTCAGTGATGACTCAACCCACTTGGACACACAAGGAAATAGTAATCCTGTGTCTAATCCTGACAATACCCATCAGGCTTCTACAAGTTCTAACCCACTCCCAAGACCTCAGGATAGTTGGACCAGATCTCAGGATATAGAACTTGTCAATATCATTGGTGAGCCTTCTGAAGGCATGCTTACAAGAAGCATGGCTGCTGAACTGAGAGCAGCCTCTTCCAATGAATGCCTATTTGTGGACTTCATTTCCACAATTGAACCCAAAAGTGTTAAAGAAGCACTTAAACATCCAAGTTGGGTTCAGGCCATGCATGATGAACTAGAACAATTTGACAGAAACAAGGTAATGACCTTGGTCAAATGTCCTGAGAATGTCTCAGTCATTGGCATGAAATGGGTATTCAAAAACAAAACTGATGAGAATGGCATAGTCATTAAAAACAAAGCCAGACTTGTAGCCAAAGGCTATAATCAACTAGAAGGCATTGACTATGAAGAAACATTTGCACCAGTAGCAAGGATGGAAGCCATCAGGATCTTCCTTGCTTTTGCTACATACATGAACTTCAAGGTGTACCAAATGGATGTTAAAAGTGCATTCTTAAATGGTTCACTGAAAGAAGAAGTTTATGTTGAGCAACCTCCTGGATTTGAAAGCCATGAGTCCCCTGATCATGTCTATAAGCTTAACAAAGCCCTTTATGGACTGAAGCAAGCTCCTAGGGCATGGTATGAGACTCTCTCAGCCTTCTTAATCCAAAACAAATTTGTCAGAGGCAAGATAGACAACACATTGTTTATCTATAAGACAAATAATGATGTCATACTAGTACAAGTGTATGTTGATGACATCATCTTTGGCTCAACAAGCTTCAAACTTTGTAAACAATTTGAAAAACTAATGGCAAAGAAGTTTGAAATGAGCATGATGGGGGAACTGACATACTTTCTTGGTCTTCAGATCAAGCAGACTGATAGAGGAACCACTATCAGTCAAGAGAAGTATGTAAAGAATCTACTGAAGAAGTATGATCTCAGTGACTGTGCCTCAGTCAAAACTCCCATGGCTCCCCCAAACAACCTTGGTCCTGACCTAATTGGTAAACCAGTCAATCAAACTCTCTTTAGAGGAATGATAGGATCACTGATGTATCTACTTGCATCAAGGCCTGATATCCAATTCTCAGTATGTCTATGTGCCAGATATCAATCTGACCCAAGAGAATCTCATGTCACTGCTGTGAAAAGGATATTCAGGTACCTGAAGGGCACTCCTAACCTTGGATTATACTATCCAAAGTGCTCAGGACTTGATCTCAAAGGATACTCAGATTCTGACTATGCTGGATGCAACATGGATAGAAAAAGCACCTCAGGCTCTTGCCAAATTCTTGGTGGGAAATTAGTCTGTTGGAGTGCTAAGAAGCAACAATCCGTTGCCCTATCCTCAGCTGAGGCTGAATATGTTGCTGCAGCTAGTTGTTGTGCAAATGTACTCTGGATGAAAAGTCAACTCAGTGACTATGGAATTCAGTACAAGATGGTACCCATCTTTTGTGATAACACAAGTGCAATTGCAATCTCTAACAACCCTGTTCTTCATCAGAGAACAAAACATATTGATATCAGATATCACTTCATCAGGGACCATGTCATGAATGGTGACATTGAATTACACTTCATTCCTACTGAATATCAGTTAGCTGATATCTTCACCAAACCTTTGGATGAACCAACTTTCACAAGACTGAAAGCTGAATTAGGAATGTTGGATATAGAGAATCAGTCCACTGACTAATTATTTTCTCTTCCAACCAAAGTGTAAATTCTTAAACATCTCAGGTCCCTGACTCAATATGTATATCAGTGAAAACATCTCACTGAATCATCATCCTCAGGAACTAAACCCAAGTCCCTGAAAACCAATCACTGAATGAAAAGTCATTCAGGACCCTGAAAAGGACATTAAATACTAACTTAAATGCTCTAAGTATCTAGTTAGTAAATGTCCGAGGTTGGTAACTGAACACATATTTAATTCAAGAATATTTGTTCCTTTTAGCCTTTCTGGCTTCCACCTATGGGCCACCACATTCCCACTTGGCATTAAATGCCTCTCCAATCACATTTCAAATATGTGATGACTCAACTCTGCAAGTTGCACTTTTGCAGAACTGCTCAACTGTTCACCTCGACTGTTGCGCTAAACCTGGAAAGTGGAGTGTTGGGATTAAATGCGGATCCCAAAACTTATTATTCAAATCAATTTCCAAATAATTTTTTTGAATAAATAACGATTTGCTCAAATGACCAAAACACCCCCATCTCCTCTTTCCTATAAATACCCCAACCAAAAGAATTCACACACACGTTTTTATAGAATTTTTAAGCAAAACTCTGCCATTTTCTTTTCTCAAAAACAAATTGTGTGTGCATTCTTAAGCTTTAGAACCCCTTTAACCCTAGTCAAACCCAGACTTACCCATAAATGGCTTCTTCTAAAGCTGTGAAATATGCCCCCAACGTGGATTTCACAATGGAGGGTGTAGACCTAACCAAAAATAATGTGGTGGGAAATTTCTCATATCCACAAATGTACCCAGCCTACAAGAACGTTATGAAATATCTTCGTAATTGTTTTCTTGCAAAGGCTTTCACCCATACCCCCTCAGTCATCTATCATGACTATTTGAGGGAATTCTGGTGTACGGCTGTGGCAACCAGCCCCAAAGACACCAAAGAGTCAATCATCACCTTCACGGTGATGAATGGGAGTAGAACCCTCTCCTTTGACTACTCAGCATTCATCAAAGCCACAGGCCTTGACTTTGCTGAAGCCTTTTCCCCCAACCCTACTGATCAGGACATAAAGAATGAACTGATCTTTCTTGCACCCCATGACCCCAGACGCCCTGAAATGTCTGTGGGAGGCTTACTGGAAAAGGCTCCAGTAGTCAAAACATGGTTCCACCCTATTTGGAGGATACTGATGACATTTGTCATTCAGGTCCTGGGTGGAAATAAATCCTCTACGGAACAATTGAACTCATCACAACAATTGATGTTGTTCAGTCTCCTTGAGGGTACAAAAATAGACATCGGAGGAATAATCTTCCGAGACCTCGTTGCTAAGCTCTCAGGAAAACATAGGCAAAGGCACATGTCCTATCCTAGATTTGTTTCCTGTGTGCTTCAGGACCTACTCGGTTCTGACTATGTGAGGACTGATGCAGAAGGTACGAAGCCTGAGGTACTGCACAAGTCAAACTTCACTAGTAGCATAAGTGAGGTTACACAGATTGCCCTGACTGAATACATGCAATCAGTCATTCAGGGCAATGACGCTATCTCTCCTGTTCCTTCACCGACCAAAAAGGTGAAGAAGACAAAGAAGGGTCAGTCCAGCCAGGTGGTTAGACCCAAGCCACTCGCCACTGAGACTGATCCTCAAAACCAACTCAACCTCAAAAAGAGGTTGAAAAAGGCCGAGACCTCTGAGACACCCATTTCTGAGACCCTCTTGACCTCAAAACAAAGGCCAACGGAAGTCACTGAGCAATCATCCTCAGTGACCTCGGGCACTCCCATTCCACATGGTCCAACTGACAAAAACAAGTCAGACAGATCAGGAAGCATTCCCCCCTCACATCCCGATGAAGGTACTGATAAATCACAATCAGTGCCCAAGGGAGGAAAGGGTCCTGAACCCTCGGTAGGGCAGCACCACCCTACTGGGAAGAGGATCCACACCCCCTCACATCCCGATGAAGGAGCTGTCAAAAAACAATCAGTTCCCAAGGGAGGAAAGGGTTCTAAATCCTCGGTAAGGCAGCACTACCTTACTGAGAAGGGGACCCACAAACATTCACATCCCGTTAACGTTCCTGAGAAATCATCCTCAGGATCTCAGGGAGTAAAGGACCCTAAATCCCCTGAAGGACAGCACAATCCTGATGGGAAGGGGGTCCACAAATCTTCACAATCAGTACCTAGTGATACTACTGGAAAGCACCCATCAGTAGTTGAAGGTGCTAAGGGGGACAAAGACTCAGAGGGAAAGAAACAACCCGCTGATATGGAACCCATCAACCCCTCAGGCGGATCCAGTCCTTCAGGAACTGCCCCCAAAAGCCAGGCTGGTGTTACCCCAGTTGTTATGGCTAGTCAGGCTGAGAAAACCCACTCAGTTATTATGACAAAGGGGTCAGGACCTGACCAAACCGAAGGCAAATCTTTTTATAAAGAGGAGCCGGTTGATTTTTTGGGTATTGAGTCCATGGGGGACTATCAGGCTTTTATGGAGTCTGATGAAGAGCTCAGGGAAGAGAGCGAAGAAGAGATTTTTGAGGCAGGAGAGGATATGGAAACTGATGTACAACCTGAACAACCTGAACCATCACATCAGTCCTCTCCAAGCCAAAGTGCAAAGTCAGGTTCGAAGTCTCCTGAATCTTCTGATACTGGGGACATCCTCCAAAAGTATGATAACTCTCTTCCCCTCACTGAAAGAACATTGGTCAAATTCCTACTTAAGACCAACAGAGCTCTTTTCACTGGTCTCACTGAAGAGATGTTTGATCAACACACTGAAGCAGCTGTTCACTATGCCAACCTGAAGGCAGATGTTGAAAGTTTTCATGAAGATGTGATCGAAATCCAATCAGACACCAAACATTCCCTGACAGCTATTGATCTTCATTTCCAGAAGTTCAATCTTTCTCTTGAAGGCATCACCAAAAGCCTTGGTACTATTCAGACAGCTGTTAAAGATGACCCCATACTCACTGAAAAGATCCTTCAAGCTGCTGAGACTTATCAGAAGCAGTCAGCTGAAATCCATGATCTCTTCAGCTTACTGAAGGATTCTAAACTTCAGGGTCTTACTACCTCCTTGGACTCAATCAGGACTACCATGGGTCTTCAGGAAAAACATCTTGGTACTTGGGCACAATCTTCCACATCCTTGGCATGGTCTCTTGGCTCAAGGATGTCAGGCATCGAAGCTTCTCAGGCTTCTCTGGCAGATCAGATCTCGAGTCTTCAGAAAGACACCTCGGACATCAAATCAATGATGACTGAGATCTATCAGGCCTTCAAAGGTCCTACTACTCCAGTGACTCCAACTCTTGCTATCACCATGGCTCATGCAACAGTTGAGGGGGAGAAAGACACTGGAGTCTCAAGCCAACAACCTCCTTCTCACACTGAGGGGGAGATTCCTTCTCACACTGAGGAAGCCTCTTCCTCCCATCAAGATAAAGGCAAAGGCATTCTCACTGAGCCTGAGCCTCAACCAGCACCTATCACGGTTGCAAAGGATCCTGAATCACCTCTCAGGATCCCATATGAAATTGATGGAGTTCTTTACCACTTCTCAGCTGATGAACTCAGTACTTATCTTCAGGAAGAGGAGGCAAAGAAGAAGTTGAAGGAAGAGGAGGAGGCAAGCAAGTCTGCCTTAATCAAGGTTGTTCATGAGGAGGCTGAGAAAATTGGTCTTGAGGCTAAGGATCTCTCAGGAAGAAAAGGTGGTATGACCTTTGTGAAAGCTCAGTCTGAGGAGATGACCACTCTCAGGCAGAAAAGGGAGGAAAGAGCCAAACGGGCTGAAGAGATCAGGCAGAATAGGATTAAGAAATATCAGTGGTACATGAATGAAAGGTTAAAGCCAGAACCAATCACTGATGTTCATATTCAAAGAAACACCAATCCTGCCGTTGTCACTGTCTACAGAGGTGCTGACAAGAGAAACTTTGATGTTCATTCACCTTTCAGATTCGCTGACTTTGGGATCACTGAATTGGACGAGTTGGGTCCATTAATAGCAAAGAAATCAAATGTTGTGGTCCCTAATCTGATGAAGTCTTTGAGTCTGAGGTATGAAAGATTGGCAGCAGCACCTAAGGAACTTGGCATTCAATCTCCTCTACCTGAATCTGCACAACCTGCTACTTCTCAGTCTTCTTCAAGAAAAAGAAAGAAGATAGAAGCTGAGCCTGAGATCAAGATTCCTGGTCTTGACTGCAATAGGGCTCTCCCTGAAGGTGTTCCTTTCAGGAACAATATGGTCATTGAACAGCCTGAAAGAGGTTTGTTCTTCATTGATGAGTTTGGTGACAAAGCCTTCCAGAGGTGGATTGATATTGATCTATCAGGGATCAAAGCTATGCTAGGCTTTCTGATAATGGCCTCTCCACTCAAGAGTCCTGAGAATGTAAGGTTTTGTCATGACCTGAAAAGAAAAATCAATGAACATCCTGACCAACATGAGCTGCAGTCAAAGAAGCCCAAGCTTGAAGCCCTTGGAATCAAATTAAACTGATGACCTGCCTGAACACCCACCACTATCCCTTTTTGTACTTAGTTTTGTTAGGACTTGTAAATGATATTAATAAGATGATGTTTTTATTATTTCAGTGTCCTTATTTACATTCTAGTACATTCAGTATGAGTAGAAGTCTTTAGCTCACTCATATCTGATCAAAAACACTTAGGAATAATTTATATCCAAATAGGGGGAGATTGTTGGGTCATGTAAAACCCAAGAATGCTTCGAACATGATTTGGACACAAATTAACTAAGTGTTAACTTAAACCGAGAACAATTCAAGTCACTGAGAGAACAGCCTCTCAGTGAGTCATCTTCAGGATGCTTAAGGCGAATTCAAGAAGAAGGATTCACTACTCAGGAAGGCGGTACTCCCTGAGTAGGACTTAAGCCAAAGAAGAAGATGATGGTTTCAGTGAGTATTGGATAAGAGCTCACTGAACCCCAGTCTCCTCAACCAACAAAGTGATTGAATGACTGAGGAACCAACGCCTGAAGAAAAGGCGGGAACAATAGGGAAAAGATCTGAGAAGATAAGAGTGTAAACCCAACACTCTTCTCTTGTCAGACTCTACCTTCCCTATTGCGGCTAAAAGTCATGGAGTGTCAGCCAACAACTCCCAAAGACTTATTTAGCCCTTTCCTATTGGTTCTTGGAAATGACAATTACTATTTGTAATTGTCAGACACGCAACCTCAACAACTTGTATTATATTTAATCACTTATACTTAGAATACTTGTGTATAAATAGATCAACTGTGAGAGAAGTTAATGTGTGCTTTGTATAATTAAAGTCTTGAACTTTTACAAAGAAACTTCTCTCCTACAAAGAGTATACAACTCACTGAGATAGCTCAGTGGGTATATTGTTACCACTCAAGCAAAGCTTGAGTTTCGATAGGAGACACCCCATACCCTTGTCTATTCAATCCCAAGTGTTTGTTCCGCAAAACACTTGGGTATAGATTCTTGGAATTATTTCTAATAAGAATTTAAACGTTGAAAAATATTGTTGTTTTTACATTCACGTTTTATAACTGTTAGAATAATCCTTAAACATTGTATTAGTCATTAACACTAATAGATTAACTTTCTAGTTAATTCTAATCGTGTAAAGGGACCAACAGAGACGTTTAATCGTCATGCTCAGGGTATTGGTCTTCGTTTAGCAGATAGTTTCATGTAAATCTGTTGGATTAGTATTTCGATAGGGACGTGTAAACAATTATTATTTTAATGAAATAAAGTGCGGATAACGTTTATTATCATTATTAATATTTGTGTCCTATATTTGCATGTTTAAATCCGTGAATAATTTATTTATTCTAAATAGTCCATTGTCAATTAATAATATGGGAATATTATTGAACTAAGACAAATGTGAGGATTGGTAGAATGAACTGTAAGGTTAAGACACCAATGTCACATGATATTCAATATTGGATAAATTGAATATATAGGACTTATCCCAACTACATGATTATACTTTATGGATCATAGTCATTAAGTATATCATGAATATTTATCCTCTGACTTGAGATGCCAGATAATTGCCGAGGATGTAGCTCATTTTCTGTGAGATAGTCTAACGCTATCCGTAAAAGGTAGTTATAAGGGCTATTTTCAGAAATGATGCAAAGTTCAAGGGTTATGCTCGCAGTCAATAAGGGATTTGTTCCTTCAACTTTGTGTTGAAGTTTAATACTGCTAGGCCACTCGTATGATTAACAAGATGTTTGCGTGCGCACGCCCAAAGTCTATCTGGAAGACGTTCAGATGTTTTGGTAATCTTGTTCAATTATGTATAAACGAGAAACTACTGTTAATTGTGGAATGACAAGATCCATATCCAAATTAACGCGGTATTAGTAACAAAAGGATAAGTATGATGATTTAATTCATCACGTGGTTTTTCCAGGAAAACCATACTCGGATCGAGCTGGGGGCATTGGGATCTGTTAATCTAGACTAGCCCATGTCATTACTATATTAATAGTTATCCAAGTGGGAGCTGTTAGAGTTTAATGTTTAACTTTTAATATACGTATGTCCGGTTTCGAACCCGAGACTCGGGATTGCACACGATGCGTGAGAGTTTCAATAGTATGAATAAATTAAATATATTTATGTATTTTATTTATTCATTTCACAAACAAGCACTTAACGACAGTTAGTACTTAACGGTGTTAGAGATAACGACCGTTAAAGGACTAAAAGTGAAAAGAAGGATCTAGAACCACAAGGGTGGGTTGGATCGGCTGGAAACAGCCATTGGGTTGGGTTGGACGATTTTAGGTAGAGTAGGGAACAAGTTTTGAGGTTTAGGGTTAGCCTATAAATACAATTCATTGTGTTTAGGTTTTCCTCTAATCTTGAATCCCCTACAAGCCTAATTTCTCTTCTCTTCCCTCTCCTAAGCTTAGAACTGATCACCTCTTTTTAAATCCACTAGGATTTGTGATCCAAGTAAAGCTTTGAAAGTGTTTGGCTTGTTTGTGGTTCTTGAACCTAGCTTTTCCTACTGAAACGCTATCATCACGTGTGTACAAGAACGAGTGACTAGTTTATTTTAACTAGTGTTTTTCCTTGTGTTTGGATCGACATACCCTATATTTATTTAGGGTTCATACTTGTTCTTGGTGATTGCAAAAGGTACGTGTCTATTTAGTTTTAATTAATTACATGTTCTTGTAGATCTTCCGCTGCGTGCTTTGTGATGTTTTTATATGTTTATAGTTTTATGATTCATATAATCCAACTCTGATTGCGTAGTAACACGAACCTCCACGCCTGGAGGTGCAAATAAAGCTGCTCCTTCCGACACCATATCTTCAGATGACGATGTGTGCATTGATCCTTTGTAACCACTGTGAAAATCTCACTTTATAATAAACTATCTTATAGAAAAACTTATCCTTTTCTACGTGTAATTTTTATTTTATTTTAACTGTTATCCTATGTAGATCACATCCCTGATAAACGTGCTCGCAACTCAACCTTAACTGATTTAGTATTTAACTATATAAATATACTTGACCTAAAACTTTATGAGATTCCATTTACCACTTTACGTTATTTCATTAACGTACATTTAAAACTAAGCATTTTCCATCTTATAAGAGTTTTATGAAACCCTAAACTACCATAACAACACTTATGTATAACAAAACCCTAGAAATACTAAAGCACAGAAACCCTAATTCCACTATAACTCCCGATAAAACCCTAATTTCAAAAAACTATTAAAATCACAAACCCTAATGATTATTCTTAAAATATATATGTACAAGAATTTTAAACTAAAGTACAAGTACTTAATGCACAAACATAAGAATATTAATATAAATATCATTATAAACCTCAGTGTACTCATTTTAAGACACGTTGTCCAAATATTCTCTATATTAACTTTAAAAATTAATTTCTTAACATACTAAAAATATGTACAAGTTCCTTAAACTAAGGTACAAGTCTTTAATGCTTAAAAACTAACTATTAATAAAAATCTTAAATAAAACATAATAATAATTATTTTAAAGATATATTTTGTAGTAAATACACATATTAATATTTAAAATAAGTTTATTAATTTATAAAATAATTGTACAACTCCCTAAGCCTATGGTACAACCATTTAATGCACAAAAACTTAAAAACCTATTTAATTACCTTAAAACTCTAATAAAAATTTATATAAATTATATAAATTAAGTAATTGTTAAAATTATATTTTTCTTATTTTATAAACCTTAGTACAACCATAATAAGCTCATGATACAACACCCTAAAGCATAAATAAATTTCTTTTCCTTTTTACCTAGAAATACGATTCATGTATATATATGTAAAACCTAAATATTTTTTTTACTTAAACCTAATTAGTAACTATACATAAACCCTAGGTACAACAAGATAAAGCCATGGTATTACTCCCTTATGTCCATTCGACTTCCCAAATTCTTAACCTAGTTCGATCCTAATAAAAAGTTAACCAAATTATTTTCTACTAATTACTAGACAATATACATACCACATATACCTTTCTATACTTCATAAACCCTCCACATCTCCTTGCTTCACTAGGTTGTTAGTTCCCTTGGTTTTAAAACAACCACATCACCCCCATACAAACCTTATACAACACACTTTCCCCCTCCTCACACATGGCACCAATAGAAAATGAACACACCTCTCATGTCCCCTCCTCATCATAAGATATTTAGAAAACACTAAATCATCTTCCTTCTATAAATAGCCAAACCAAATACCCATACTATCCCACACCTATTCGACTTATTTAAAACAGCCCATTCCCTATGCACCACTGATCAAATGACCCTCCTTCACACCAAAGAAATATTCTATAAAGCCTAAGGAAGAGAAGGAAGCTTGGTATTTCAGTTGCAAGTCATACGCCCCATACATGTACCCTAGTCGAACCAAAACCTAAGTAAGTGTTCCAATCCTTTTTCCATACTTTTATATACTTTAAATATCTTTAAAAACAATATCTCATAATCTCTAATAAAAGTTATGAGCAAAAACTAGTGTATCATTTTCTTTCTTTCTTTCCTGTTCGAAACAGTAACCAAAATGCACTCTATATTTATTTTTCTTCGATATTTTTAAAAACATTAGGCTATAGGACACTTACATATTGTTAAAGAGAATTTTATAAGGAGAACGTAGAAATTTGAATCACCTAAAACGGATAAACGAGTCAAAAGATATGGCGATTTGAAGTTATATATAAACTTAAAATACTTACTGTAACAGTATACGAATTCACGCAAAAAGAGGCCTTTCTGGTCTGTTTCGTCGAAAACTTAAAACACGAAAGTTATCCGGAACGACGTTTCCTTCAAAAACTCTTTAGACCTCGAGTCCTGAAAACGCATAACAAATGGTGTTTTTAATTAAATTTAGAACAGCTCTTTAATTTAAAACCCGATCAGACCTCATGCTTTGGATCTAGTTTTCGACCACCAAACAAACTTTAAAAATTCTAGATTTTTGACAAAATAAAGTTCACTTAGCTGTCAAACTGTAGGAAAAAGAACGATGTAATATGATTGAGTCTTCACAAAGTTATCGAGCCCTTAAGTTCTGCCTTTATTACTAAATCTAGTAATTAAAATTCTCAGTTTATTCTTTTCAGTTTTTACCGTCCCAACTCGCTAACTTTAGACCTATTTTTCGATCTCTAAACAACCTCTATAAATTCCAAGTTTTTGCCATATTAAAGAACGCCTAGCTAACTTACTTTATGAGAGAGAAACTTGTAAAAAGGTTAAACGATTTAAACGATATCGAGTCTCAAATATTGCCCCATCGCTAAACTGAAAAACCCAAGTTTCTCATTCTTTTAATTCTGGTCGAGTAGCAGTCCAGGTCGCCCACTTTGAGTCTAATTTTCGACCACTAAATGATCTTTATAAAATCTGAAACTTGGTATATATATTAACCACCTAGCTAACTATTTTTAGAAAGAAGAATTTCAGGAAAAGGTTAAATGGTTAAAAAGTTATCAAGTTCTAAAAATCACCCTATCGCTAGTATCAAAAACCATATTTTCATGTTATGCGAAATTTTGTTTCAACGACCCAACTTTTGGGATTTGTTTCGACTATCGAACAAGCTTAAAAAATTACGAAACTTGGCCAGTGACGAGACCACCTGGCTAACTTTATGTTGGAAAAAGAAAAATGTAAAATCAAGCCCTCGCCTCATATTTATTTGTGTCCAACCTTTGGTGATCGCCAACTATTTTAAACATAATTTTCAAGACAAATGAATTTGAGTTTTTCTGGGCCAAAATTGTCAACTTTCCAAAGTTATCAAAGGTCATTTTCGTCAACGATTAATATAAAGGGTAGAAACTATCATTTGACCAAAGTTCGGGGGTAAAAGTTGTAACTTTATTAAAGTACAAGGGTATAAACTGTCAGTACATAAAACTCTATAGGCAAAAGCATAACATTTTATAAATATTAATATTATTATTGTTATTTCTGATTTAATAAACATTAATAAACGTAATACGTTTATTTCAATAACTAACGAACGATATATATATATATATATATAACGAACTAACGAAGCATTTATTTAACAAACGAACGGGACGAAAACATAAAAATAAGAAATAAAATAAATCTTATAACTTTTGAAGAGACTTCATGTTGTCTCAAATTTAACATTTAAACAACCACCAAAACATTACGAAGCAAACATTGGAAACATATATATATTCGGAAACGATTACTGAAACTTGACATAACCAACCCAGGTTACAAGCCGGAGACGTTTATCAACTTTATTTAAACTTTGTTTTCCATATATCCATATTGTCCAGGTGAGTTTATAGTCCCACTTTTCTTTACATATTTTCCAAATATGTGGGGAGATACATGCTATCCAATCGAATACAAGTATTTTCCTGATTGTTATTGCACTAGTCTAACTGTCCCTTATTATTATGATTGTATTTATTGAAAGACCCTCATATCATGCACCATTAGTCACCCGCAAGGTGAGCGCGAATATAGTGAATTGATCTATTGGCCTGACGACCCATTTGTACTAATCGGATGGATATCTTCGTGGTAGCCGGTTAGACAGATGCATTATATTTGATTTCTTAAACTCGGGGGCAAACCACTACCATTTAATTATGTTAGTGAGACTGGAAACTGTCAACGCATTGCGTGTCATGAGGTTTAGTGCAATATTTCAAACTATGATTGAACTGATTTCTTTACTATTTACCTTGTATTCAAAACTGATTATTACTTTAAACACTATAGATTCACTCAACCTTTGTGTTGACTTTTTAAGCATGTTTATCTCAGGTAATTAGGAGTATGGCTATTGGCACGGAGTGGCGGTGGACTTTCTTTTTATAATAAGGGTGTCCACGTTGTTATCATTCAAATGAATAATGTAATTTTTATAACATATTTCCAAACCTCCCTCTGGGACCTATATTATGTACTCTGATATTAAATAAATGAATGATAACAATTTTTATTTAAAAACGTCTCTTTTCGAGTCGTTCTTTATTCTCATGACTGTGAACCATGAAGTAATACCCCAAACTTGTATTCCGCTGCGTATATAAAAAACAGGGGTGTTACAGATTGGTATCAGAGCCCATGGTTATAGAGAACCAACTGTTTTCAAACATTGGACTATAACCTTTTTTCACAAAAACTTAACCAAAGTCCTCCGTGCCACGCTGTTACTGAAACGTTATTTGTATATAGTTTATTATTAATCGTTTAGGCTGTATAATGAAATATTTATAACTATAGAGTGGTTACAGAATCCTAATTTCCCCTATCCAATCTATCCCTCTCGTGTTTAGGCTAGGACATCAAGATGATACTATACTTAGAGCCTTATCCAATTAGGATCATTTATACTTAACTTCGTACCCTCGATATTTATCCTTACATTTCACCTTTAGTTTATTTCCCTAATGTTATTAATTTCTTATAATAATTTATTATAATTATTATTTGCAAATTATTACAGTACCATGTCTCCCGAAACCCCTAATGTTAACGAAACCACCCCAAACCCCACTCTAGATAATAGTTCCCTTTTCTACCTCCAAACATAGACAACAGACCAACTGATAACATATTAAGTGACGGAAACTAGGACTACTATTGACAACAAGGAACCCAAGTATCCATACTAGAGACACAGAATCCTTAACCTACCACATGGAATATTAATAAAAGACCTTGAATTAATTGTTTTGTGTAAAAACAATCAATCAAGTTATTAATATGATGTTATTATCCTCAGAACCTATACCAAGACTTACTAGGACATTACTTAGGATTATTATGATTCCATAACTAGGCAATAACCATAGAACCCTCTAAGAGAAAATTTCAGAAGAAAACTTGATGAATGTAGAGAAAGTTGCTGAACTTCAGCTTTTATAGAAAAATTAGTTTGTTCCTTAGCGGTTTATTACCAAGAGTAAATATATATCCCTATCAGCATGATCGTCAAACTGAAAAGTTAACTCAGAAGAGTTTCAGGTAACCACTAAATCAGATTTATACCTATCAGCTTTTGTACTATATCTTGGCCACAGGATATGTACCATAAATATGACGCTTGTACTAATTTTGTTATATATAACAAATTAGCAAGTTATTTATGACTATATGTGGTTTTGATTTTGTTGTATTTTGTTGTGCATGGTATCGGTTGATGTGGGCCAGTGATGATCATCTTACATACGCGTATGATAGTATTTGGACATGTTGTGACCTTATGATTATCATGAGTTTTACCCTGATAATCTAACATGGATAAAATATAAACATATATCTTATTGTGGTAATAATAAAAATCTAGGAAAAATAACCAAACCTACCATAAACCATACCCTAGGAATTAAGCAAAATAACCAAAAGTGAAAACTCAATGATAGAAAGACCATCATCTTAATTTAAGGATTCCCGACCTAGAAATTAAGCAAGGTGCTACGCCTAAGAAAAAGACTTTAAGAGAAAACTTGATCATGGGAAAACCCTAATACCAATAGGAAAACTAAGACTAGTGTAGAGGAAAACTAGAACTCATTAGGATACCAACCATACCCTAGGATGACCCTTAAGTTTGAGTAGAAGATAAATCTTTGTAATAAATGAATAAATTGAGGTTTAGAAACCCACTAAGTTGTAATTCTTTTTGAATCTTTACCTTAGTTACGATGGATGTAACCTAAGTGTAATAACTATTTTTCCTACCCTATGAAACCTTCATCTTATAACATTTCCGTAATAATCTCAATCTGCGTTTAATTTCGATATCTATTCCCTTTCTCCTTACTCTATTCATAGTTAGAACCTAGAAAAACACTAGTATACCAATAGGAAACCTGGTGAATATTATTCTTGATGGAACACTAGACTACCGCTACCTTGTAGGGCCCTTAGATGAACTCTAAGATTTATTTTGAGGATATCCCATTAGTACCCTATGAAATCCCTAACCCATCACTGTAGTATGGACTAAAAATTTTCCAATTCTTTTGAAAAATAATTATGATGTTATTTTCTAAAAATAAAACGTTGAACACCATCTAAAACAATTTCTACACGAGATGTTTAACGAACGAGCCGAGATGTTATGGTTGTACACGAGATGTTAAAAGAACGAGCCGAGATGTTATGGTTGTACACTAGATGTTTAATGAACGAGCCGAGATGTTATGGTTTTACACGAGATGTTTAACGAACGATCCGAGATGTTATGGTTGTACACGAGATGTTTAACGAATGAGCCGAGATGTTATGGTTATACACTAGATGTTTAACGAACGAGCTGAGATGTTATGGTTATAGACGAGATGTTTAACGAACGAGCCGAGATGTTATGGTTATACACGAAATGTTTAACGAACGAGCCGAGATGTTATGGTTGTACACGAGATGTTAAACGAACGAGCCAAGATGTTATGGTTGTACACTATATGTTTAATGAACGAGCCGAGATGTTATGGTTTTACACGAGATGTTTAACGAACGATCCGAGATGTTATGGTTGTACACAAGATGTTTAACGAACGAGCCGAGATGTTATGGTTATACACGAGATGTTTAACGAACGAGCCGAGATGTTATGGTTATACACGAAATGTTTAACGAACAAGCCGAGATGTTATGGTTGTACACGAGATGTTAAACGAACGAGCCGAGATGTTATGGTTGTACACTAGATGTTTAATGAACGAGCCGAGATGTTATGGTTTTACACGAGCTGATTAACGAACAAGCTGAGATGTTATGGTTATACACTAGATGTTTAACGAACGAGCCGAGATGTTATGGTTATACACTAGATGTTAAACGAACGAGCCGAGATGTTATGGTTCTACACGAGCTGATTAACAAACAAGCCGAGATGTTATGGTTCTGCACGAGATGATTAACGAACGAGCCGAGATGTTATGGTTATACACTAGATGTTTAACGAACGAGCCGAGATGTTATGGTTATACACGAGATGTTTAACGAACGAGCTGAGATGTTATGGTTTTACACGAGATGTTTAACGAATGAGCCGAGATGTTATGGTTATACACTAGATGTTTAACGAACGAGCCGAGATGTTATGGTTATACACGAGATGTTTAACGAACGAGCCGAGATGTTATGGTTCTACATGAGATGATTAACGAACGAGCCGAGATGTTATGGTTATACACTAGATGTTTAACGAACGAGCCGAGATGTTATGGTTCTACACGAGATGTTTAACGAACGAGCCGAGATGTTATGGTTGTACACGAGATGTTAAACGAACGAGCCGAGATGTTATGGTTGTACACTAGATGTTTAATGAACGAGCCGAGATGTTATGGTTTTACACGAGATGTTTAACGAACGATCCGAGATGTTATGGTTGTACACGAGATGTTAAACGAATAAGCCGAGATGTTATGGTTGTACACTAGATGTTTAATGAACGAGCCGAGATGTTATGGTTTTACACGAGATGTTTAACGAACGATCCGAGATGTTATGGTTGTACACGAGATGTTTAACGAACGAGCTGAGATGTTATGGTTGTACACGAGATGATTAACGAACGAGCCGAGATGTTATGGTTATACACTAGATGATTAACGAACGAGCCGTGTGATAAAGCCTTCAACCATTCTTGTTCCGGCATTAAACCATCCCTTGTTATGTGTGTTTTATGTGAGAATTTACGTGTTTTGTGATAATTTTATTATACGATATATACGATATATATATAAGTAAAAAATTGGCGGGGTGGAGGGAAATTTTGGCGGGAAATATCACCGACGACCTGTCGTCTGATCGGCGCATTTTACATACACCTTAATATTGTTTAATTGCTTAATTATGTATTGGTATTATCCTTTATATATGTTACTTTAAGGTGTTTTGTGATTATGTAGGCTATGCACACAAAGGAGATAAAATGGCGAGTTTAGGAGCTAAAGTTGCGATATTACAAGCTTAAAATAAATATATGAGAGATTTGGATATTGTCGCATTGTTTTGGTCATCGTCGGCATAATAAAGGCGGGAAAACCCCCGCCCAATTATTCACTATTATTCACAAGAGGGTAAAGTCAAAAAATTTGACTTAAATATGTGCCGACGTCATGTCGTCGGCGTCATTAAACTAACGGCAAAACAATTCTTAATCATTCGCTAATCCCACAATAATCACAATTATTTTTTGGTTTATACTATGCCGACGACATGACGTCGACATAGTTTTGGCGGGTCAAATCCCCGCCCAGGTTTTCACCAAGTCAAACACTAGAATCATGTTACCGACGAAAAGTCATCGGCATAATACTGACATAAAAATTCAATGCAACCTTGGCTTGGTCAAGTCATTTTTTTGTCGTTTAGCGAATGCTGCCGACGACACTCGGTTGTCGGCACGGTGTCCGTCGCCCGTGCTATGTTTTCTTGTAGTGCATATTTTTTCAATAGTCACCGACGAATATAACACTTTATATAATTGAGACTATGACAGGTTCCAGATTTCCCCTCCAAATTATTCTTCTTTTGTGAAGAAGAACCAGGAAAAGGGGGAGAAACACCAGTAGTTTTGAGTCATCTCATATATGAAAAGATGAAAGAAAGGCACCCAGATTTCGTTGGACAGCTTGAGGAGCATGGATTGACATTTATAAGAGTAGCAGGTGAAGAGGACGATCCATCATCCTCTACGGGCAGTAGTTGGAAGTCCACATACAAGACCGAAGACAAAAATGTTGCTGAGCAAATGTATGTTTCTGTAAAACGACCCAACTTTATTAATTAAGGGGTGTTTGGGACTGCTTATTTTAAAGTGCTTATCTGCTTGAAAAGCAAAAGTTTTACCCAAACTGCTTACTTGCTTAGGTGTGAGCAGATAAGTACTTAAATAAGCAACTCCAAACGCCCTCTTGAACCATTGCAATATTTAGCCGCGGCTCATTTCAATGCTCCATTAACAGGGCTGCTAAACAAGGAACAAAGCTGGAATGGATAGGAAATGATGCAAAAATTATAACGGGTCCAGTGCCAGCCATCAGGTTTCACAAGGAGACTCAGCGGAAAACATGGCTCAATACTATTGCGTTTAGTTACAATGGGCCTGCAAGTGATCAAAGTAATAAACATAATACATCAGTGGAGTTAGGAAATGGTGACCATGTGCCTGATGATGCTGTGAAAGATTTTATGAGTATATTGGAAGAAGAATGTGTTGCTATACCTTGGAAGAAAGGCGATGTTATGCTTGTTAATAATTTGATGGTTCTTCATAGCCGAAGACCATTACTAAAGCCGCCTCGTCGTATACTAGCTTCCCTTTGCAAGTGATTAGAGGAGTTATCAGCTCAATGAAGTATCTGCCTTTTTTATTGCAACCAACAACTTTTTTAACCAATGTCAGATAATAGATGCTTGTTTTTTACATCACTTCTAGGTCTCTTTAATTTGTTTGCTTTTTAAAAACATTATACTAGTAATAAGCATTGTTGTGTGATGATATATACTGCTACTATTTACATATGCTTGTTTTTTTTGTTACTGTAACAGTATATTTGACTTTATGTATATCAAGTTGACATTTGTTGTTAGTTTGCATAATTTTAGTGGTCAGCAATGTTGGTTTTTGCCAATATTTTGAAGATAGCAAAATGTACGATTTATGTAACGAACCAGAAAATATTATTATAAAAATAAACTTTAAAAATAATTAAGTTTGCGTGGGACAAATGTGATACATTATTTCAAAATTTGTAAAATAAACAATTTTATTATACCTGTCTTATGGCTTATTTGGTTTTCGGCTTATGTTTCATAAGCTTACTTTTTGTGGCTTATTTTGAAATTTTTCTGCTTATTTGGTCTTATGGCTGCTTATATAAGCCGAAATATTTCAAAATAAGCCAAAAAAAGTAAGCTTATGAAGCATAAGCCGAAAACCAAATAAGTCATAAGCCGACTATATAGGCCTAAACAAATACCCACTTAGTAAACGTTTTGTTAAACTGTTTTAGGGCTGGCTGTAATAGGGGTTGGAGGACACGTAATAAGACCACCATATGATGCGTTGTATCCCTAGTTTTTTTGAGTTGTTGGCCGTGTGCAAGACTGACTTGAATGTTGGTCATGTGTGTAATGTTGGTTTTTGTGAGGTATGTTTGTGTATGAGTGTGGTATGTTTGTTGGTGTAGTTGTTGGTCTTATTACACTTGATTGATGGTGATGTTGGTTGTGGATTGAAAAGTTGATATGACGCTAAGTTGACGGTGCTGATGTTGGTCACAATTACACACAACCTTAAAGATTGATAGTATTTGCTTGAGTTTAATTCTAAATGACATGTTGTAATAAGAAAATATTTTATTTAATCACTTGTATATTCACCTTTTTGGGATTATTTTTATTTTTTCGGAATTATCATCCAATCAAATCAAAATCAAAATCATTTATATGTGGTATTGTGATAAACAATATCATTCGTCTATATCCTAATTGGTACAATATTTTTATTGTTACACTGCAACACTATAAATGAAGATTATCGGAATGGCTTTTGTAATTTTTTTTCATATAACGTAAGAAAACTGCATATCTTTGGAGAAATGAAAAACATTTACACGACTGGTTGTGCAATTTAGAGACCGGCTACAAGTGTCGACAAAAATATGCTTTGATAAGACCCAGTCGTGCAAAAGTATTAATTTGACAAGATTTGATCACGGAAAAGTAGCCTAATTATTATTATTATTATTATTATTGTTATTATTATTATTATTATTATTTATTTTTTTTGTGAGTACATAAACTGATAAAAGCACTTTTATATTAACACAATTGGAGTTCGAACTACTTTAAACAAGCTAAATGGAGATAGCAAAAATAAATTTCCATGATCGGTCAATGTATGGTCCCTTTATAGTTGTTTGTTAAGGGAACTTTGCATTTCTGTGACCTAAGATGTCACTTATTTTCAACTTCACTCAACTTTGTGGCATATTATTAAAACTATGACTTTATTTTGTGAAATGATGAAATTAACTTCATTTTACATAAGAATTATCAATTTTGTCATTAATTGCAAAAACACTCTCTTTTATGCAAATAACACAACCATCATTTTTTGATCTCATGTATATGTAAAATTAATAGTCTTTCATCAAACAAATTACACCAATCAACGTATTTTTTTAGAAATAAAAATTGTACTCAAACAAATTACACCAAAAACACCCTTTTATGCAAATAACACAACCAACGTCTTTTGAGTGTCTATAAATATTGTCTTCATGACTTCACTTTACATACGAATTATCACTTATGTCATTAACTGCAAAAACACTCTCCTTAATGCTTTGTTAAAGTTATTTTGTTAGAAATAAGTGTGATCTTCAGCCATAGAAAATGTAAATTTGTTTTTTTTAATTAGTTTCATTTATTTGGTCTTCAATTGTCATTAGATTTAATTAAAAAAACAAATATTTCCAATATGTACTACCAACTTGAATATTATAAACTAACTAGCTTCATGACCCGCTATAAAATTGTTTTACAAAAATATTTAACCAGATAAATAAACTAATGTACAACGGAAAATATGTTTAACAACATAACCGGAAATTCTTCATATATTGCTTACTCATACGCGAAATAAAACTTCATACATTAGAAATAACACCATTAATTGAAGAAAATGATATAGATACATCACATTAGATCCATAACTTGCATGAAAAAAATGAAATTACTTCATTATTGAAATGAAACACATATCCGTGTATAGCTGTGTAAATGATAATGATGAGTTAGACAAATTTCAACAATATAAACCTACATTTACTATAGTATAAACCTTTGTAACTTTGTAAAATGTCTTTTTTAAATTTCAAACAGTATAAACCTACATTTTCTTAGACCTTTTAATAAACCCACATTAGTAGATGCCCTTTTAATAAACGCACATTAGTAGATGCCCTTATATCAATCATTTTTCAACAAATAAAGTTTCATTGTATATATTACCTAATCATTTAGGCAGCAATATCAAAATTGAATTGTGTTGTAAAACTATACTTGTTGTATACATTTTAACTATTATACTTGTTATATACAACTAATTTAAATAGCATGTGTAATCATACGTAAATACTACACTTCTTTGTTGAACAAATAAGATTTTGCCAAACAACAACAAATTAGTATACAATAATTGATATTCAAACATATAGTGTTTCAATATTGAAATTGTTTGGCCTCACAAATATGTATACAATAATTAATTAAATCATAAATTCAGGCATGAAAATAATATTGAAATGGTTTGGGTAAAGAAAAAAAAAACCGGAGATTTGAAGGAACTACTACTTGGAGACTTGCCCTTATTTGCAAACCTGGAATGTGAATACTTACTCATGGTTAGTAACTTTGCTACAAATGATATAAAAATGAATTTTGATATGTGAACCAAAACGATAAAGCCAATATATAGTGTAGGATTAGGGTTTTATGGTTTTATTTAAACACAGACATTGAAAAAAATTTGGGATAATTTTCAAGAAGATTGAGTTTTCAAATTATTGTTTCACAATACCTTAAATCTTTCCATCATTATCTCATAGTAATCCCTTGATTGTAGGTGGCCATTAAATTATTTGTAACTTAAAATCAAACTTGTCTTGCTTATCCCTTGATTGTAGCCTGGAGGAATCAATGTAGTTAGGGTGCCGGATTTGGATGATAGAATTTGAAATGAATACAGAGGATAGATATCCCTATTCATTAGTTGTTTTGGGTGTTTATTTTAAGCATTTATAGTTTGTTTTCAAATGTTTCAACACAAACACTCAAGTGATCTAGTGGTTGAGTGTTTGTTGGTTGTTTCACAGGTCATGGGTTTGAGTCCCTTAAGTGACAGATTTTTAAATATACCGGATTTATGCATGAATTGTATGTGCCAAGTGGCAATGAGGTGGCATTAAATTGAATATGTGGCATTGAGGTGGCATTAAATTGAATATGTTGCATTTTCAAGCGGTTCCTATTATTTAGTGTAGGATATGTACACATCAAAGTAACGTGTTAGACATTTGCAATATTTAATAATGTTCACATGAATACACGTCCTGATCATCATAGAAAATTGGTTCACGTATCAATGCATGTGTTTCTACCACACGTGACTTTTGGACTTATGTCTTACATACAAACAAAATATGTAGAGTTAGTATCAGTGTAACGCCTGATCTGATCAAACTCGATCAGCATTCGAAATGGCAACCAAAAAATCCTTCCAAGAACTAGAATTACCTCAGCAAAAATCTCAGGATGGCGTACTATTCCCAGCTGTGTTATCGCCTAACTACAGTTCTGATACGACTGTAGTTGATCTATATGGTTTCAAAGAGGCTATAAGAGCTAATAAGACATGGCTAGAGTCTCTTTTAAACGAAAGAGGCGTTATTTTCTTTAGAGGCTTTCCTGTTAAGTCTCCTTCTGACTTCACCGACGTTGTTGAAGCTTTTGGCTTCCCTGAAGCTTTTTATGTTGGTGGTCGAGCCTCTCGAACCAAAGTTGTTGGCAGGGTTTATACTGCCAATGAATGTCCTCCTGATCAAGGAATTCCTTTCCATCATGAGATGGCTTATGTGCGTTTCTTGATTCTTTAGATTCTTTATTCATTTTTATAGACTAAAATTGCTTAGAGCCATGCTTTTTTTAATACTCACGGACGAATATAACACTTAATTTATATAACTGAGACTATGACAGGTTCCAGATTTCCCCTCCAAATTATTCTTCTTTTGCGAAGAAGAACCGGGAAAAGGGGGAGAAACACCAGTGGTTTTGAGTCATATCATATATGAAAAGATGAAAGAAAGGCACCCAGATTTTGTTGCACAGCTTGAGTTGCATGGATTGACCTATATAAAATTAGCTGGCGAAGAGGACGATCTATCAAGCTTCACTGGCAGTAGTTGGAAGTCCACATACAAGACCGAAGACAAGAATGTTGCTGAGCAAATGTATGTTTCTGTAAAATGACCCAACTTTATTAAAGGGTGTTTGGGACTGCTTATTTTAAATTGCTTATCTGCTTGAAAAGCATAAGTTTTACCCAAACTGCTTACTTGCTTAGGTGTGAGCAGATAAGTACTTAAATAAGCAACTCCAAACGCCCTCTTGAACCATTACAATATTTAACCACGGCTCATTTCAATGCTCCATTAACAGGGCTGCTAAACTAGGAACGAAGCTGGAATGGATAGGAAGTGCTGCAAAAATTATAACAGGTCCAGTGCCAGCAATCAGGTTTCACAAGGAGACTCAACGGAAAACATGGTTCAATAGTCTTGCGGTTAGTTACAATGGGCCTGCAAGTGATCAAAGTAATAAACGTAATACATCAGTGGAGTTAGGAAATGGTGACCTTGTGCCTGATGATGCTGTGAAAGATTTTCTGAGCATATTGGAAGAAGAGTGTGTTGCGATACCTTGGAAAAAAGGCGATGTTATGCTTGTTAATAACTTAATGGTTCTTCATAGTCGAAGACCATTACTAAAGCCGCCTCGTCGTATACTAGCTTCCCTTTGCAAGTGATTAGAGGAGTTATCAGCTCAATGAAGTATCTGCCTTTTTTCAGATTATGACATTTTATTTTCACGTTGCTAGACTATGCTAAATTTATGATTCAAATGTTTTCTTTAATTTTCAGATGTGTTTATGTTTTGTTAGAATTAAATTGCTTTACAAAAACAACATTCAGACATTTTAAAAAGAAAAAAACAAACAGTCATATTGGATTCAGATTCAGACATTTACGCATCAAATTCAGATTCATATGTGCGGTTCAGATTCAGATTCAAAGACTCTTAACAAACAAACAACACTTTAGACTTGGGTCATAACCAAGTCATCTAACATAAATTTCTTCTTGAGCCATACAAATTTCCCTTTTTCAAATTAGTTTCATTAGTTTGGTCTTCAATAATTGTCATTAGATTTAATTGAAAAAACAAATATTTCCAATATGTACTACCAACTAGAATTATTATAAACTAATATAGTAATATGTACACATCAAAGTGACGTGTTAGATATTTGCAATCACTTGTTTAATGCTAATATGGTTCTAAAAGGCGCGCAAAGGCCTCGCAAAGGCTCCGTAAATGCATGAGGCTTGGTTATGCCGCTACAACACGCGTTATGCCGCCTTATGCTACGGTTTTTTTGTAAACTCGATATACATGAAATATAATATGAATATATAAATATTTTCATATTTTGTGCCCCTTATGCCACGTCTTATAAATGCAAAAGCTTCGCCTTAGCCGTGAAGGCGTGAGGCTTGGTCATGCCGCCACGCCACGCCTCGCACTATTTATAACCTTGGCTAACATGAATTCATGTCGTGATCATCGAAAATTCGTTCACATACAAGGTCTCACATTCGTTCAATGCATGTGTTTCTACCACACGCGACTTTTGGACTTATGTCTTACATACAAGGTCATACAAAATTACAAACTAATATGAGGATATCGTTTTACATTGATATAAATTAGGTGGAAAATATTGGATGAAAACTTAACCGGTCATCTTTCTAATAATAAACGGTTTCAACAAGTTTGACTACTCGTAATGGTATTTTTTAAAGTAAGTTATTTAGATGTGAAATTTTAATCTGGTAGTAATAGTAATATTTAGGGGTGAGCAAAACGGATCGTCGATCGGATCGAACCGAGAAACCGGACCGAACCGAACCAATTTCGGTATGGTCCTCGATCCACACTTTACTTCATGTTCGCTCCTCGGTCCAGTTCGTTCGGTCCGGTCTTACGTACAACCAATCATTTTGCCTTCTTGGACTGGACCGAACGAAGAACCGAACCGAACACATTCAGTCCGGTCCTCGGTCCATGGTTTTGGGCTAACTTGGTCTCGGTCTGGTCCGGGTTTGACCCGATGCTCGCCCCTAGTAATATTATAAACTAAAGTAACAAATATTTAGTATCAGTGTAACACCTGATCGGATCAAACTCGATAAGCATTCGAAATGGCAACCGAAAAATTCTTCCAAGAACTAGAATTACCTCAGCAAAAATCTCAGGATGGCGTACTATTCCCAGCTGTGTTATCGCCTAACTACAGTTCTGAGGCGACTGCAGTTGATCTATATGGTTTCAAAGACGGTATAAGAGCTAATAAGACATGGCTAGAGTCTCTTTTAAACAAAAGAGGCGTTATTTTCTTTAGAGGCTTTCCTGTTAAGTCTTCTTCGGACTTCAACGACGTTGTTGAAGCTTTTGGCTTCCCTGAAGCTTTTTATGTTGGTGGTCGAGCCCCTCGAACCAAAGTTGTTGGCAGGGTTTATACTGCGAACGAATATCCTCCTGATCAAGGAATTCCTTTCCATCATGAGATGGCTTATGTGCGTTTCTTGATTCTTTAGATTCTTTGTTCATTTTTATAGACTAAAATTGCTAGCTTAGAGCCATATTTTTTCAATAGTCACCGACGAATATAACACTTTATATAATTGAGACTATGACAGGTTCCAGATTTCCCCTCCAAATTATTCTTCTTTTGCGAAGAAGAACCAGGAAAAGGGGGAGAAACACCAGTAGTTTTGAGTCATCTCATATATGAAAAGATGAAAGAAAGGCACCCAGATTTCGTTGGACAGCTTGAGGAGCATGGATTGACATTTATAAAAGTAGCAGGCGAAGAGGACGATCCATCATCCTTTACGGGCAGTAGTTGGAAGTCCATATACAAGACCGAAGACAAGAATGTTGCTGAGCAAATGTATGTTTCTGTAAAATGACCCAACTTTATTAATTAAGGGGTGTTTGGGACTGCTTATTTTAAAGTGCTTATCTGCTTGAAAAGCAAAAGTTTTACCCAAACTGCTTACTTGCTTAGGTGTGAGCAGATAAGTACTTAAATAAGCAACTCCAAACGCCCTCTTGAACCATTGCGATATTTAACCGCAGCTCATTTCAATGCTCCATTAACAGGGCTGCTAAACAAGGAACAAATCTGGAATGGATAGGAAATGCTGCAAACAATTATAACAGGTCCAGTGCCAGCCATCAGGTTTCACAAGGAGACTCAGCGGAAAACATGGCTCAATATTATTGCGGTTAGTTACAATGGGCCTGCAAGTGATCAAAGTAATAAACATAATACATCAGTGGAGTTAGGAAATGGTGACCTTGTGCCTGATGATGCTGTGAAAGATTTTATGAGTATATTGGAAGAAGAATGTGTTGCTATACCTTGGAAGAAAGGCGATGTTATGCTTGTTAATAATTTGATGGTTCTTCATAGCCGAAGACCATTACTAAAGCCGCCTCGTCGTATACTAGCTTCCCTTTGCAAGTGATTAGAGGAGTTATCAGCTCAATGAAGTATCTGCCTTTTTTATTGCAACCAACAACTTTTTTAACCAATGTCAGATAATAGATGCTTGTATTTTACATCAATTCTAGGTCTCATTGTTCGCTTTTTAAAAACAGTTTAATAAGCATTGTTGTGTGAATGTGTGATGATATACCGCTACTATTTAAATATGCTTGTTTTTGTTACTGTAACAGTATGTCTGACTATATCATCACACAATATTTTTTTTAGAGAAAATTTCAAGAACAAGCACATATATATATCCGTGTTACAAAAATGAACATTTGAAAAGTGTGTTACCAAAATCGGCTGTACACGCAAATCAATTTTCCGCGCCATGATCATTGCACACCTTGTTTTTTAAAATGAACGTTTGGAAAGTGTGTCAGCTACCAAAATCGACTATACGCATGATACGAACCTAATTCGATATAGAGATAAAAAGAACCGAAGAAAATAAATAGTTTATATTGATGGGATAAACCGATCCCCCGATGGCTTATATTAATGAGATAACCCGACCCCCCAATTGATAACCAAATCAATTACTTCATATTCAACATCATGAGAATTACATCCTTATTCATATATTTATAATAAAAGACACCCTAATACTAATCTTGTAGAACAAGATATAATCTTTACTATAATTAAACACTATCTACTATTTAAATAGCGACAATACTTATTTAGCTAATAATATACTAATAATAACTATAATAATATAATATTATAGTCTAGGATACTCCCGCCCCCAAAAACAGTGATGCCAGGATCCCATGTTCTTCTTTGGGCACAAACCAATTCTTGTCTCAACCCAACATTCATACAAATCTGTCCATGAGAGATTACGCACTGCCACTTTAACTTCAGAATCTGCCATCACAATGTGTTATGATATGACTTACTTTCGTCTGCTGAATGTTGTCCCTCAAGTTCATTAGAGAAGTCTTTCTTAATAACGTTTGGATCTGATCCTAGCACCATACGAGGTTCATCTTCTACCGCCATATTTGGTCACGTAATATCAGCTTCCTCCACAGTTAAAACATCCAGACACTCCTCCAAATTACTACCATCTTCTCCACTTATTTCCATTGTGGCATGTTGTGTTGGATACTTTACAATTTCATCATCAGAACATGCAACCACCAAGTTCTCTTCTGGTGTTGATCCATTATCACAAGTCTCTCAATCTTCAGTGACAAAGATTTGTGATTTAGTATTTGATATTATATCTTCGGATTCTTCCTGAGCTCTTTTAAGATTACGCCACTTCTCCCATTCTTCAATCTCCTTAGCATAACCAATTGAAATCACAAACTTCTTCAATAAATCTATAAGCTCTTCATGTCTACGGGTTGATTCAACTCTCATAGCCTCCATATTTTTCTCGATGTCACAAATTCGATCTTTCGTTTGTGTATGATATTCCTTGTTACTTATGACTAATCCAATTTCAATAACACTAATAAGTTCTCGTATGAATGGAACTTTGGTTGAACACTGATGATGAACAGCATATTAGTGAACACTAACTTGCCGTGAACAGTAGATCTCCAATGAACAGTTCTTTGACGAACTTATTTTTTTATTTTTATTTATTTATTTTTTTATTTTTATTTATTTATTTATTTATTTTTTTTGAAACCCTAGAATCTACCAATTGATACGATTATTAATTCGATATAGAGATAAAAAGAACCGAAGAAGATAAATAGTTTATAGAGTTAATTGCATAAATCGTCCTTGAACTTTGGCCAAATTGCATGTTTCGTCCCAACCATTTTGAAAGTGCAGAAATCGTCCATGTGGGAAACCTTTGAGTAAATTTTCATCCCTGATTGGAACGAAACATGCAATTTAGCACTTTCAAAACATGCAATTTTTGTCCTAACAAGGGACGAAAATTTGCTCAAAGGTTTCCCACAGGGACGATTTCTGCACTTCCGTAATGGTTGGGACGAAACATGCAATTTGGCCAAAGTTCAAGGACGATTTATGCTATTTACTCTAGTTTATATTGATGGGATAAACCGACCCTCTGATGGCTTATATTAATGAGATAAACCGACCCCCCAATTGATAACCAAATCAATTACTTCATATTCAACATCATGAGAATTACATCCCTATTCATCTATTTATAATAAAAGACACTCTAATACTAATCTTGTAGAACAAAATATAATCTTTACTATAATTAAACACTATCTACTATTTAGATAGCGACAATACTTATCTAGCTAATAATATACCAATAATAACTATGATAATATAATATGGGGCAATTTCATATCTCCCTTTCTTTTGGTTGGAAATTTCATATATACCTAAATATGCATTAAAATCATTGTACATTATTCATTCAATACTTGCACTTTGGGTATATATGAAATTAATCATAAAAGTAGGTTGATATATGAAATTAATCCATATAATATTATAGTCTAGGGTCTTATCAACGAGCAAATCAATTTTGCGAGCCATGATCATTGCACGCCTTGTTTTTTTATTACAACACGTATATTTTTGTCAAAGCAAGAGTGAATCTTCAAAGTAAGAGTGAATCTTAAGGTCAAGTGAGCTTTTTGCGCAACCGTTTGCTCTCCAAGCTTTTTGTGTGCCTAATGTTATTAAATAAATGGTTAATTACACCATTGATATCTAAATTTCAAGGTAATTGCATCGACGGTTTCTATTTTAAAAAATAGAGATCAACTGTGTAATAATCTATAATTTTTTATTACACGGATAATATTTACCGTTGTTACATGGAGAGTCCCTATTTTCCATAATCGAGACTATCAATGATGTTAGTTTAAAAAATAGAGATTATCTATGTAACTTAATTGTGGAGGTATCTCGGGTGTCTGATCCGATCAGTCTCGTGATGAAGAGAATTTCGATCTCCGCATATTAATGATGAGTGTGATTTTTGTTAAACCACAAGGAATTTTTTCATAAAGAAAAGAAAAAGAACTGCACTTAAAGAGCTGGGTGCAGTTGCTTTTATCCACAAATTATCTGCTCGCCACATCATTTACTCATGGTGAGTTCATAGCCCTACTTTTACTCGTTTTAACTGTTTTATAAACTACTTGGGGTGAGATACATGCTAATTTTCCTACGATCACAATTGCTTGAAAACTATATACTGTACTATATCAACTTTATTGGTACTTGAAATTATGTGCTTGAAACTATGTGCATTGATACTTGGAATTACGTACTAGGAATTATGTGTTTGTAACTATGTGCTATATGAATCTTATTGATATTTGGAATTATGTACTTGGATTTGTACGCTATATCAATTACTATTGATACTTTGAGTTGTGTACTAGTATCATTGTTTTGATAAAACCCAGATAATGTTTTTTGTGCATGACCTTAGTGCAATATTAAGTACTTTATGACTTTTGTGAAATACATAAATGTCTCTTAAACTTGAAATCTTGTGATCATTACTTTTACGTACTTAAACATATGAATTCACTCAACCTTTGTATTGACATTTTAAGCATGTTTATCTCAGGTCGTTAAGGTATGCGGCTGGCACGGAAGGGCATGAAGGAGCACGGATATTTAGAAGGCTATAAATTTTAATATCAATCGAAAACTTGTGTGTTATGTAACCGTGAAACTACTGGGACCTCTATTTTGTAAACTCTGATATTTCAATAAATCGAATGATAAATGTTTTAAAACGATTCAATTATAGTTCGTTTACTGTTATTATAACTGTTATGCCATGAAGTAACACTCAGTTTGAATTCTGCTGCACTCACGAAATTAGGGGTGTTACATGTGGTGGCGGTAAGTTGTTGTTGGTGATGGTGGTGAGTGGTGGTGGCGGTGGTGGTGGTAGGTGGTAGTGAGAGTTGTTGGTGGTGAGTGGCGGTGGCGGTGGCGGTGGCGATGGTGGTGGTGGTGGTGGTGATGGTGGTGAGAAGTGATGGTGAGTGGCAGCGGTGGTGGTGGAGGTGGGTGGTGGCGGAGGTGGGTGGTGGCGGTAAGTTGTTATTGGTGATGGTGGTGAGTGGCGGTGGTGGTGGGTGGTAGTGAGAGCTGGTGGCGGCGGTGGTAGGTGGTGGTGGTGATATTTGGAAATTTCATGGACTAACGAGATGCTAACGAGCGTTAGCAAAAAATATTAAATTACGTATATACCCATCACCCATAAGTCAAGTGTGTTGACAAACAAGAATTGCTAACGAGCGTTAGCGAAAAAGGACAAATCACGCAATTAACATAAAAAGTTGGGACCAAAATTGTGATTTTGGAAATTCGCGAATCAGACGTGGTTTGAGGACCAACTGTGTAATTTACTCAAATTATCCTTAACTAATTAGGGATCATGTCAACAACACTAATGATTTATAATATAGTAACATATAACAAAAAAATATTAAAAGTTTGATAGTTACAAAACAAATATTTAAAGTTGAGTACACAAAAAAGAAAGTGTCAAATTAGATAATTTTTAGAGCACAGGGTACGGTTGCTGATGGGTTGAGCCATTGCAAAAAACGCGAGCCTACAGCGCGAGATACCATACCGCAACTGTGCTGGTACGGCCTGACGCCGTGGCCACCATCTCACGCGGTTGATAATTTTTTTTATTTTTATTTTCAAATGGGTATTTTGTTTGTGAGTGCGGTTTTGTGTTTTTGTTTGTGTTTGAAAATGTTTATTGTGTTTGTGTTTAATAGTATTTTTTATTATTATTTATTATTATTATTTTTTTTTAAGTTACAGGTTATTGGGCGCAAGGAGGAAGGAGGAAGACTAGTGAATTTTTTATTTTTTTTTTAATAAAAAAGTAACGAAAGAGCACTGACACCTGGTACAAGCATTGGATAGAAATAGGATAAAGTTGAAACCAGGCAAGCCCACAATAATTTAAAGGAGGGTCCGTGTCAAAAATAATTACGCCATATGTTTTATTATTGAAAGTTATTTTTAGTTAATATATATTGTTTTATTAAAAAAGAAAAAAAAAAAAAAAAAAAAAAGGTATGCACAATGGAAGCAGAAAACTGATGTTATGCTAGTGTAGAGGTGACACCACTTTTCCCATGACACCACCCTTTGGCACCAAACGATACCTAACCAGGGCTGTCTCTGAGGATTTATGGACCTAGGCCGAGCAAAAAAAAAAGGGGCACGGAGGCTAGGTGCAACAAATTATATAATATAAACTAAAATATAAAAACGATGATAAATGTTATATCAATAAACATAGCAAAAGTTATCGTTAAATAAAAAACAAAATCGGGCCCCCTAAAAAGATATGTAAGTGGGCTTTTTTATGTGGGTTAAGTTATATGGTTTAATTTTTGAATGACTGTTAAGATTTGTAATAGACTTAGTTAATTACATATATATATATATACATATATATATATATATATATATATATATATATATATATATATATATATATATATATATATATATATATATATAACAGGAGGCGTTACACGTAGATAATCTATCTAATATAATAAACAAGAGTTTTGTACCACCTAATAATGCAGCCATTGCAATTAATTGTCTTATGTGTCTTTTCTGTGATTGGTCTAAAAAAAAGGAAGGTACAATACATTGTATACACAGGATTTTAATTTAATACTTTACTCTTCCAAAAACACACGTTAAGTCAAAGCTTTTTTTTTTTTTTTTTTTTTTTTTTTTTTTTTTTTTTAAGAAGAAGAAGTCAAAGCTTCTTCAATACTCTTTCAATCACATAAAATCGGTTACATCTACCATTAATTTTCTCACATACACTCTGCATAATTTGTATGTGTTTTTTTATATGTTGTCAATTTAATTTTGTGCCGATTCAATTAAATATGTTTAATTTGATATGTATGATTTGTTGTATTAATTTATCTCTTTCAGGTTCCAAATTCGTTTCAAGAGACGATGACATTCATTTTCATTATCAGGTATTTGATGTACGAAAATTTGCACTTCTTATTGTTTGCATTTATAAATTAAGGACATTAAATTGTTGCTTTTTATGTAAATGTATTTTTTATCTTAGAATGATAAAAGCATATTCAAAAACTGTCTTCTTGATTTGTTTCACTATAGTTAATTATTTGATTCCGTTTATTTAGTCTACACGATCCAACTATACATATGAGAAACAAGGTTTGGCTCAATTTAATAGTTATAGGAGCCATTTGGCGCGATTATATATACTTTTTTGTGCGTGTCTTAGGAAGATAAATATGACTAGAACATATTCATTTGGCCATTATCGGTTGATGGAAGAGTATGAATGCGAAAGAGAATGCAATTCGATTGTTGGGCAATTGCAATAATATAAATTAGTCTGTCTCGAAAGCATCATCGTCTTTAGCAGATAACTACAGAGTATGCAATCGAAACACCGCAATATGTTAAAAATGGGGGCAGGTCAGGCACAAAGTTACTGATCATTTTGTTGTTTTTTTGTCTAACTTAAGTTTATTACATACTCAAAAATCAGAGTGCACCTTTGGAGTCATGTTAAAGAAATGCCTCATTTTGTGCATATGTGACCATTCATTTTTGTTTAACCCTAAAATTTCATGAGTTAAGTTCGGATTTGGTTTTCTAAGTTCATTTGATCTAATTTAGGCTTAATTTGTATTCATTTGAATCTTTTTCATTCATTGTATGTTCTTCATTTCAAAGATCTCAATTTTCAATCTCCGTTGCATCAGATAAAGCGATACAGAACCATAAGTGTTAGAATTATATTTTGCACTAAGAAAAGTTGATGTGCTTATCAATCCATCTGTCCGAATTACTTCATATGAAAGATTAAGTGTTAAATGGAAAAATTAGTATAAGCGAACTAAATTCTAATAGAAATTGTTAAATGGAAAAATTAGTATAAACTAACTAAATTCTACACATATCATGTTTGGTTTTGCATAGTTTGATATTGACGACCATACATGCTTTGCTAGAGGAGCTGGATAAGAGGTTTTGCTGAAGTTCATGATCTTATCATAGGTAGTAAAGATTACTTTTTTTTTGGTGTGTTAGTCAAGTTATAGCAAGAATTTAAGTTTGGGTTTTACATTAACTCATCTTATGATAGGACTATTTGTATATGTTTTGTAGCCGTTGCGTCTAATTATGCTGGAAACGGTGATATTATTGGATCCATGATTGTTGATGCTATCGACAAGATAATTTCCAGGAAAGTTTAATTACAAATCAGTATTAAAGTTCATACTTTTCTATATTTGTTAATTGATAAGGTTGTTGATAATGTTAACAAAGAAAAAAATGATGATGTAGATTCAAATTCTAATTATGATGATGTGGAGGATTACAAGGAAGATGTTCTTCACGGTAGGTATTTAATTGAATGGTTATAATTATGAATGTTTCTCTGATAAATTCTTTATGTTATTTTAAAATTTTGCTTGTGTATATTGTATATAAAAGTATGTTATAATTTCATGATGTTGATGGTCATTAGTCTATTTTTTGTATAAATGAACGGGTCAGGTGGGTAGGGTAATGGGTTCGGGTCAAAATGGGTAGTTCTTTGATATGAGTTTGTATATAGATGGGTCAAACTTGCCATCTATACTACTCAGTAATCTTTTCATATTATAAGTCTGCTATATTCTTGGTCTATGTTTCCTGCCATATCAGTTAAAGAACCACCCAAAACAGAGAAGCCTGATGCCCAAAGGTATCACCCTGGTGAAAGGTCAGTAGCATATCCTTTCCCAATCTACATAAGTTGTTGATTTGCTAAAGAATCTTTCAATCGCGTTTAGTTTCATGGGATATTATATAAACGTTTATAATAAGTTATGAATTTCTGCAATGATGAACCAAAAATGTCTAATAAAGTGAGCAATACTTGAGGAATTAAGAAATGTGAAAGAACAAATGTACTCAGCTGCATAGCATTTTGAAGATTTATATTACAAGAATGACGAGAAACAAATGTAAGCGCTACACTGCTACATTTTCTTCAATGTGATATGCTCTACTTTTATAATCATTTTTTATACTTGATTAGCTTCTCTCAACGTTTATAGGTTGTTGGAAAGCTTAAAGAACTACATCTCCAAATGCTATGTTAAAACCATTGACCATTTGGGCTCTGTGAGTCTTAGATGAAAATGTGTATGAAGTTTCCAGAACCAAGCTTTGAGTCTTATGCATTGAACAGGTACTTAGTTAGGTTGATTCTTTGGTGTAGGGCAAATAAGTATTTGTGGTTTTAGATGTGACCTATTTACTTATAAATGGGTCCATTTGAGTTCGACTTTATCTCAAACGAGTAAAATATAAAGGATTCTAATAAGGGAACAAGTCAAACGGGTTAGGGCATTAATCATTAAACCTCCTTATTTATTTTATCCAAAGAAATAGTTTATTGTTAATTGTTGAAACAATCATCGTAAGTAGCACAATAGTCATTAATTGAAGATATGTAAAGATTGGAAAAAACATAGCTTACCTGTCAACCCTGCCGGTGTGGACCAGTACTAGAAAATGGCTAGATTTAAACTGACCCGTTGAACCTTTATCCAACGCACCCGAGCTGCCCATATTTCCACCTTTAATAACTACATAACTTACTAGAAAGAAATTTCTGTTTTCATCTTCGGGTGCATATTTTTTGTGCCTATGTGTGTGATTTTTGTAGTGGATAAAAACATGCCAAGCATATTGTTATTGCAATTGGAGGATTCTGAAAGGTTGTTTCTCAAGCCAATATACCTCACCTTGAAAAGGTTGTTCCCATTAAACAGTTTCTTTACTTTATATGGATTGTTTATTTTAGTCACTTTACTAATCAATGGGTCTATTTAGTTGTGTTCTCTCAGATTCGCTTATATGGGTCAAATTTGTCAACATTTTACTTCAATGTTGTGTTTCCCTTATGAGATCTATTAGTCCAAGCTTTCTTTAGCCTCATAATTATACAACTTTTCAAGAGTATGTTAGGTGGTTGTAACAAATTCATGATAACATTTTACTTTTTTTTTGGAAGGCGACTTTTAATTTTTTGGGTCGGAGTCGCACCTGCCACATCGGCAGGACCTCATCCACCACATACTCAGACTATGTTGTCTGAACCGGGTCCACGCTGGTGTATTGGGGACTATTAACGGCTTCCTCTTGGAAACCGTACCGCCTCCACACGAGTTTTTCTCGCTGGAGTAACGGCCGGATGAAAACATGGGGCGGCTCGGATTTGGAACCTGCGCAACATTGGCTCACAGGCTCTTCCTCTTCATTGCCTGGTACCAACAGAGCATAGCAGGATGATACACAAGTTTCTATTTAGTACGTTTTGGTGAAATGTAATAAATTTTCATGTTTATTGTCCTTTCTAGAATCGAATTGCTTAATACTAATATTTAAATAGCATGTGCAACATTATAACAATTATATCAGATTATAATTGTTACGAGAACTAACATTTGTATTAAGAGTAATAATATATATCAGAGGTTAAACATGTTTTATACCATTTTTTACGTTACACATACTCTTATCATTGTTAGGATCTTGGCCTTTATGATCAATTGAAGTTGTGTTCAAGAGATAGGCGTTAGTTGAGATTGGTTACGTGTGTCTGCCATTATCTTCTGGTGCAAAAAAAGCTACATGATTTCCTAAAAGGTGTTTCATGTTTCCTAAACGGTCAATAGATATATACATTATACATATTACATGTTTTGTGTCATTTTTATTATTTACATTTATTATAAATCCCAAATTTCTTTTACTTGCATTTTTTTAAAACTTATTAGGTGTTCACGTAATTGACCTTTTGTTGAAGTGTTAGAATGGTCACTACAACATTTGCTTCTGAAAACAAACATATTGGAGATCACGAGGAAATGAATATTTATTACACAGATATTTACAAGCATTGTATTTTATACTGTCAATCACTTATAACTTATTATTCCGTTACAAGAAAATTTCATAGCGTTTACGTTTGTTCTTCTTTCTTACTTTATTAACGTACTTACTTTTTTTAATAAAAAACCTCTAAAATCCCGTGGAATCCACGGGTCTATAAAAAAACAACTAATGGTTCATTGTTTTAATACTTATAAACCGAATTCTTTATCGGTTCGTCGAACTATTAAACTTATAATTCTCTTCACGAAATAATGAAACCTGTTCGCGATCGTTGTTGTTTGTTATTTTATTCGTGCACCTAACTCCTCAATGAATACTTTTTATAAAAATTCCCGTGAATCCACGGGTCTATAAGCTAGTACATAAATGCCACCTCAATGCCACATAATCAATTTAATGCCACCTAATCAATTTATAATTGTCATTAAAAGCCATGTCATCACATTTAGTCCACCTAAACAACTATTAATTAACTAAAATTCGGAGTTAATTGTGTAAAAAATGTAGCCGTCGCAAGATTCGAACCTTGGGCTGGTCATCCACTAACAAAAGCCTCAACCATTAGAGCATGTCACAAATTGTGATATACCATTCAAAAACAAAATTAATATACCATTCAAAAACATTATACCTGATTCATCATTGAATGGGTCGAACACAGTTTTATTCTCATCCAACATTCTAAATATCCCTAATCTATTAAAAAAACAGTCGCACATAATCAGGGCAACAACCCACAAACAAATCATCTTCTCATCAAACAAACAAATCATCCATCATCTTCTAATCTCACTCAGTACAATCTTTTTTTCTGAATTTCCAAGGTATATATTTAATTCGATTTCTGATTCAATTTATGTTCAGTTTTTTTAAGTAATTGTGATAGATTAGTTTTTAGTTACAGTTAAGCACAAAAACATTGAGGCACAGTAGTGTTGTTTAGGGATTCAGTTTGCTTTTGTATGTTACATAATCCAAGTTTAATTGAGTAGGATATCTGTGTTAAGTGATCAAAAACAGTCGAGAAAGGAAAAAGATTTGGACCTCGGATGCTCCCATAAGTAGTATTTCATGTGTTAAGTGTTTCTCTGAATTGCATTGTGTGGTGACGTTACTTCCTATTAATTAAGTAATATTTTTGTTTTGTGTGTAGGCAGCGACTACCGTCCGTATGTGCATCATGATGACTGTCACAACCATAAGCAACAGCTGCATATCGAATTCGGGTAAAAAGCTGTATGCTCGATTAACTCTAAGTTATCTCTGATTTTTGCATATGTGTCTACTCTATTTAGGTTAAGTTATATATACGTTTTCCACATTCTCGAATAGGTTATTTTTTCCATTGCGTTGTAGCTTCTTTGTTTGAGGCTTCTAATCTTGATTCCAGTTATATAAGCACATAGTTGTGATATAGATTTCTATGTGTGGTTCAAGGCTTTTAGTTTTTTTGTCATGTGATTGGTAGGGTTATGATTCATAATCCTTTTAACAACCAATCATGAACCAAATGCTCCCTTATAGGTTTTAATTTGTGTAAAAAGCTAACAACTCTTTCATCCTGCAGTCGAAAACTATATGACCATCGATTTCTGGTTGAGACAAAATTTTGAAACTTTAAGATGCTTCAGATACAGCTTAGCAACAAGGCTACAACAGCTTCAGAAAGCGGTGGATGGGAGACTGTCACAGTTGCATGCCCTGACCACCTTAACATTGCCGAGCTTCCCGTGGCCAAGAGCCTTGGTTTGGCCGCTAATGGTGTCACTCTTGTCAAGACTGTTGGTCGTAGGTCCCGTCGCCCTCTTGGCGAACGTGTCCATTTCTGTGTTCAATGTGATTTTCCCATAGCTATATATGGACGTTTGGTATGTATTACTGCTCTTTTACATGGATTTTTGTTGCACATAATGTCAGTAAACTAGGTGTTTTGTTATAGCCAGATGCTAGCAGGTTTCAGCGTATTCAGTTATGAAACATGTATTTGTTATAATATGTGATATAAGACAGATGTTGGATAATCTAAAATTGAACCAGCAGATTTTTACATTACAAATCATATCTTAGGATCTCTATGGTTTTTTAGCCAAAATTATCATAAAGCATGACACCAAGGGAGAGGGTTGATAAACCAAACAAGTTATTTTTATCTTTGCCAAAAATGGTAAACTAGGTGGCAAAATGAGCAGGTTGGGTAACTGATCAAGACTCATGCTGTTAAAAAATGATCAATTTTCACTTTTGGAGTACCAGTTGAAACGGGCAGGTTGACCCACACTTTTGTAAACTTTTTTTAAATAGTTGATGTTTCAGTTATAATTACGTTAACAAACTATTAAAATGAGAGCTTTAAGTATTCTTTAAGTACCTAATCCCTTTTTTGCCAAAATTTGGATGTGACCCAGTTGAGATAAAACATTACTCAACTCAACCCACTTTTAGAAATGGGTCAAAAATGCCACCTCTACATTATAACTCTGAATTAGGGATCACATCATATGTTATATATCCGGTTTATCGAACAAGGGAATGATCAAATTGTATTACGATGGGCTGCCTAGATAATACAATCATTGAATAATGCAAGTTACATACATGATGACTGTCACAACCATAAGCAACAACCAGGTGAGTCAACCACTCACCATAGTTGCCGGTGAGTCAGTCATTGACAACGCAGATGAACTCAAAGGACATGCCATTCCGGAGATTCCCTTTGTTGAAGGTAAGTATTCTATGATAGTCCATGTCGATATTGTCTGTTGTTTGTTGCTATTTAGTGTAAACAATACCTTCGTAACATTGCGTGTGCATCAGGTGGTGGCCTACTCATACTGGATTTGGGAGCGGGGTCATACGCAGGGATACAGGACCTTCTTTGATTCAAACGGGATGCCCATAGAAAATCAGTTCAAGGACCACGTTGTTGGTGATCCTGAGAGTGCATTTATTGGCCACATGGGTATACAACATAAAAAACATTTTTGCATGCATTGAATCACATACCTGCTCATGTTGACACCTCAATATGAGACTACATGATTTATTTTTATTTATTGACAGTTTTCTTAATCTGCTCTAATCATGTTCGTCTTTTACCTATCGCATACCTAAGTCCAAGTTTTAATTTCAGTTTGTACTATATTTCCCATCTATATGCGTTAAGGTTTCATATTTGGTGACTTGCAGCTCATCCAATGCTTATTTATGCAGGCCAAGCCAGAGATAATGGATCAAAGTTCTCTTCACAAGGATCTGATTCACTTGACACGGTACTACAAACATCTATTGAAAGTTTTATTTCTGGTCTTTTCAAATAATATTACTCTATTTCATTAAATATCGTATTGATTCGTTTGCATGGTCGATTGGGTGGTCTTTTGGTGCTACATTTGGTTATGCACAGGCTGCAACTGATAAGCGTGTGATTTCTTGCATTGGTGATGGAAGTTTCCAGGTACATACTTTTAAATGCTAACAAAATTTATCAATTTAAACTGACATTTAAGTATTTAACTAATAAAATGTTTCGCTGTGATTAAATTAGGTTACTGCCCAAGATGTGGTATCCCCTTGAAAACTGACTAACTGAGTTCATGGATTCATAGAAATCAAGTTTCGATATCAATTACTAAGTGAACACTTATGCTATCAGGTTTTATTTTATATAATGTGCCATTGGAATACTAACCCATGTAAAATTTCATGACTTATTAGCATAATTAAGCCAAGTAAACATTTTCACCTTAAGATATTTAATAGGCAACCCCAAGCACTCTGTTGAACTGCATTTTGTAGAGTATTTGGACCTCTCATATGTTGACTTGAGCCCACAAGTTAGAATTATGATTCACTTATTGAAGAAGTATCATTCACTCGATTACTACTCACTACACGGGTATTAAAACTATTACATTATCAATTATTACTGTCATTTTGTTCAAAAATTCATGTACCTGTATACTTTGGACTCTTCAGGTAGTGTGTTTGATATAACAACTACTAATATGTATGCCTAAGACATCACCATACTAATATGTAACAGGTTCAACACTTTATAGTACTGATCAGTTACCAGCATCTTCGACATGTGCGTTTATGAAATCATTCATCCTCAACAAGGTTTGTTAACTGTTTCGTCGATACATAGCTAGGATTTTAACATAAAGTTCATTTCATTAGTTTTCTTTCTTACACAATCATCAAAATCAGTAGCAAATGAGATAGTAAAGACATGCCAAGTGCCGAGAAATGTGGAGCACTTTTTTCCTCATTGGAGATATTGCTTTTGCATATGCTCGCTGTCCAGTCCTACCTACGATCCACGCATCTACGACACCTGACCGTATTAGTGTCCCGAAAGCATTTAAGTAACCAGAAATATAAGTGATTCTTTTGTGGGTCATTTTTGGTATGTGTTGAAATGGCCCGGGTTGACCTATTTTACCATTGATAGGTTGCGCTTTTAGCCAACAATTTTTGTGCTTGTCCGATTAGAAACAAAATATAAAATGGGTAGAAATCACAGGTAAAATATGACCATTTTCAATTGTATTTGGGCTTATTAATACCCGAGTTTTCCTGCTACCTACAGATTCGATATGACTATTTCAGTTCTTTTTAGTCCTCACATATACAAAGTGACTTGCAGAACCTCATTTGGTCACCTGAAAAATTGAAAATATAACAGGCTGCAAATGGAAATGGGACCATAGACTACGACGAGTTCACAACAACAATGCACATGAACAGAATGGATAGAAAAGAGCATCTCTACACTGCATTCCAATACTTCGATAAAGATAACAGTGGGTAAGTAAACCTTTCATGCTCCTCTAATGATCATGATCTTCGACGTTATGAAGTTAATTTGCAGGAAGGATAACAATTCTCTTTGTAATATCAACATCAGGTACATGATAATCTTTATTAATGATGTTGATGATTCGTTCAGTATGTTGGTTCAGTAGTAAAGAGTGTGAAGTCGTCCAGTGAGTCGTTCAGTAGTAAAGAGCTTGAAGTCGTTCAGTGAGTTCGTCCAGTGAGTCGTTCCGTGAGTTCGTCCATTTATTATGTTGGTGATCTTCTTGACGTTCTCTACAATAAAGATCATTACAAGCTTGCTCTTTGTCAAATCAATACCGCCAGGAATCTCATTGGTAAAATTGCTAAAGATTACATGAAGTTGTTTAAGTATGGTGACTCACTCTATAGGTGCAAGGCTTGAAGGTTTCTGCTCTTGGTCGTATGTGTACCATCACAAAAAGAATTGGTCCCAGTTTGGAGTACCTTGAACAAATCAGACAACTTATGGCGAGGCTTCCTTCAATCGATCCTAACACCAGGACTGTATTGATATGTGGGTATCCTAATGTTGGTAAAAGTTCATTTATGGACAAAATTACTCAAGCAGATGTTGATGTCCAGCCGTATGCTTTTACTACAAAGTCTTTATTTGTTGGGCATACACATTATAAGTACTTGAGGTATCAAGTGATTGATACTCGTGGGATTTTGGATAGGCCATTTGAAGATCGTAATATTATCGAAATGTGTAGTACTACAGCATTGGCACATCTCAGAGCTGCTGTGTTGTTTTTTCTTGATATTTCTGGTTTGTGTGGGTACACTATTGCCCAACAAGCGGCCCTTTTTCGAAGTATCAAGTCTCTTTTCATC